>JAOXOE010029898.1:0-13778 GCA_028565055.1 Phoeniculus purpureus | reverse complement strand
CCCAGAACTGGACACAATACTCCAGATGTGGTCTCACTAGTGCAGAGTAGAGGGGGAGAAGAACCTCTCTCAATCTGATAACCATTCCCTTTCTGATCCACCCCAGGATGCTGTTGGCCCTCTTGGCCACAAGAGCACATTGCTTGCTCATAGTCATCCTGCTGTCCACTAGGACCCCCAGGACCCTTTCTCCTCTGGTCAGTCCCCAACCTATACTGGTACCTAGGGTTTCTTTGTATATCCCTCTGGATAATTATAGAATCATTGAAAGGTTTAGGCTTAAAGAGACTCTATAGATTACCTAATTCCAACTCATCTGACATTGGCAGGGACACTTCTTACCAGGCCTGTTTCCCAAGCTTCTACAGCTAGCCTGTGGTTCTCCTGTGGCTGCAGTTCCCCAGCTGCAAATTACTCCCGTGTGTCTCCCTCAGATTCATGGCTTATCTCAAGATCCGTCCCTTGCTCCACATGCTCTCTTACATGGTCTGAACACTTCCAAATTGGAGAAGAACAGACAGTCTCAGCCTGCAATGCTAAATTCCTAATCGCTCCACTTTGCAGTTTGAGAAGCCATTTTTCATTCAGCATTGTCACAAAAACTATTCATCTGTTTGTTTCAGCTCCTTGCAACATTGTTGACACATTTGATAAGCATCATGATAACAAGCAATTTAAATGGTCGGTTTACAATCCCATAGCATCTTTTGGGCTGGAATAGGACATTGTGACTCTTGAAATTGAGGCAATGCCTATCTTGGACAGGATGCTGGGTCCATTCCTAGTTTACATTTCCTCTACAACATTTTGACCATCACTTTATTGTTTGAAAACTTTAAGATCGGTTTGCCGGCTTGAAGAACATTAGGATGTCCTCTTCTGTTGCCTCAACAAACACTGTCCTTTCTCACTTAACTGAATATTTGGCTTAGCTGGAATTTTGAACTGGGAGTATAAAATTGAAAGTACAGAAATATTCTGTAATCTCAGAAACTAATTCTGATGAGATTTCTGGAGCAGACTTGCAATCTTAGTACCTTTGTAATGAATCTAATTAATATTTTACTATACTTTATAGGAATGCGTAGTTTCACAGCAAATGAAGGAATTACCTTGAAAGTTCTGTCTACTGAGTTATTGCTTTGCTTCTCCCTTTTTTTGCATAGGACTATAATGAAGTAAGGCCCTATGAGAGAAAAGTGGGAAAAGAGATTTCCTTATTATTTTATATTTTTCAGTCTCTCACTTATCACTGTGGTGATAGGCTGGACTTGATGATCTTAGAGGTCTTCTCCAGTGTCAATAATTCTGTGATTCTGTATGTGTCTGTGTCTGTCTGTTATATGTATAGCTTGTCTGCTTTCTTTAGTTTTCATCAAAAAGATGCAAATATATATTTTCTTTACGTATGTATCTTAATAGTACTTACAGTGTAACACTTATGGGAGAATGAACTTTTTAAAAACAAGATATTATAGTCTATAACATCACAGAAAGAGGTTTTTCTGCATTTACCGACCATTGCAACATGAGATGGATTGCTTGTACTGTGCTTCATCCAGTAAGGTATGTGTGGCCAATCTTACGCAAATTCTTAGCATGAAGTTAGTAACTTACACTGATTTCACTAATATTTTAGGCTAAAGATACGGTAAGCTTGAACATGGTAAAAGGTCAGAGATCTCAGCATGGAATAAAATATTTAAATGATTGTTTTAAGAAAATTCTTGTCCAATTTAAGAAAGAGAAAAGGAAGTTTTAAAAATCTAATGAAGATCGAGAGTGTCAGCACCCAAAAATCATAACCTATTTGTTACTACATACTTCAGAAAAGCAATTGTGTGGGAAGCAAATTAACACCCATCTATCAAGTTTACTTGAAGAGCAGTTAATTTTTTTTGAACTCCTACTGTTCTCAGAGTGTGAAAGGTTCCATTAATATCAAGTACAGTACACTGCCTTAGTAGCCTAACTGAAACTTTAGTGTAGCAGAAGACAACATTTACAAGCACAAAAGTTGGTGGTTGTTTTGGGTTTTTGCTATAGGTATATAAATTAAATTAACACACAGTTTTGAAAAATGTTAATGATGCCTCCAGGGGAATGTATATTATAAAGTTATGTTTGGCTAAATTACATGTAAACCTGGGACCCACTGAAGTAAATAGCAAAATCCTTGCTAAGTTTAAAAGGACCAGCACTTTGCCTTTAGGGATCTTCTAAGCAAGAAGAGATACTAGTGGCATTTGTTAAATTAATTTCTTCCATAAGTTTTACACCCTTCACATGGAGAATGATACTCAGGCACTAAAATGAAGTATTACATTAGTGTGGAATGGAAAGAAATTGCATTAGTGTGCTCTTCATTATCCAGTCTACCTTCGGTCATGGAATATGATCATGGAAGGTCAACACACCTTCTTTAAGAAACATGTATGTCAATAAGTAAACAGCTAGTTTCACAGAATCACAGAATCACTCTGGCTGGAAAAGACCCCTGAAATCTTTTAGTCCAATCATTTACCTTACCTTAAAAGTTCACCCCTAAACCAGATCCTTCAACACCTCATCCTTAAACAATCTTTAAACACATCCAGGGATGGTGACTCAACCACCTTCCTGGGAAGCCCATTCCAGTGCTTGACCACCTTTTCTGTGAAAAAAATTCTTCCTACTATCTAGTCTAAACCTACCCTGTTGTAATTTGAATCCATTCCCTCTTGTTCTACCACTAATTGCTTGTGAGAAGAGACCAGCACCATTGTCTCCACAATGTCATTTCAAGTAGGTGTAAAGAATGATGAGGTCTCCTCTCAACCTCCTCTTCCTGAAAATAAAGATCCCCAGCTCTTTCAGACTTTCCACATAAGATTTATTGTCCAGGTCTTCACCAGCTTAGTTGCTCTCTTCTGCACCTGCACCAGCACCTCCACATGTCTCTTGTATTGAGGTACCCAAAACTGGACACAATACTCAAGATGTGGCCTCACCAGTGCCAAATACAGGGGGATGATAAGCTCTCTGCTCCTGCTGGTCACACTTGTTACACTGGTTTCCATGTAAACCACTAGTTTGTGCTGATCACCATTAATTTTCTCTCTTGCTTCAATGGCTCAGTTAAAATCAGGTCGATCAGCTTTGCTCACTAATCACTCAAAAGCTTCAATGAGAGAACTAGGCATCACAGAACCACAGACTCACAGAACTTTAGGGATTGGAAAAGACCTCAAAAGGTCACCTAGTCCAATCCCCCTACCACAGCAAGATCACCTAGATCAAGTCACACAGGAACATATTCAGATGGGTTTTAAATATCACCAGACAAGGAGACTCCACAACCACCCTTGGCAGCTTGTTCCAATGCTCCGGCACCCTCACCATAAAGAAATTCTTCATATTTATGTAGGACCTCCTGTGTTCCAGCTCACACCGATTGCCCCTTGTCCTATCGTTAGATGACACTGAGAAGAGCCTAGCTCCATCCTCCTGACACCCACCCTTCACATATTTATAGACATTAATGAGGTCACTGCTCATTCTCCTTTTCCACAAGCTCAAGAGACCCAAGTCCCTCAGATTTTCCTCATAAGGGAGATGTTCTACTCCCTTCATCACCTTTGTTGCTCTGCGCTGGACCCTCTACAGCAACTCCGTGTCCTTCTTGAACTGAGGAGCTGGGAACTGGACACAACATTCCAGATGCAGTCACACTTTCAGCAAATCCTGTGGACAAATCTTATTTGAAACAATAGAAAGTTCTCATTTTTATTGGCTGAATCTCTAATACCTCATCTGTGGAGAAATGGTGGGTTGCATGGGTATGCTCAGGGACAAAGGATGGTTTATACCCAGAGATGTCTATTGTAGTCTTCTGTTTTTTGGTTCTCTTGGCTTTTTTGTTGTTTTGGAGGATTTTTTTAATCTATTTGTAATAAAATGACACACTTACATGTAATTTGCAAAAACAGAAGCTGTACAGAATATACCTTTTACAATGTATGCTAAAATAAATAGGCAGAACCTACCTCCCACAATAGAGGAATGCAATTTAGTCTTCTGAAAGCAATTAGGTATAGTGTCAGTAATATACACAAAGACAAATAAACTGGCATGAACTCACTGACCTACACAATTTTTATCTGATTGTTTATGAATTCATTTAGATTCATAGTATTTATTTGTTCACATATTGTCTCTTTGCTATTAGGTCATAAATTTTTGCTTTTATCTGGAGGATATGGGCAGTAAGATTAATCTTTAAATGTGCAAATTGAAGAAATAGAATGGCTGATACTAAAGTTTTCCTTTGCCTTTTTGAAAAGAGTGAATACTGTTCACAGGAGCTGTCTAGTAGAAATTTACATGGGCATATGAATGTATCTGAGACTTACGAGTGGGCATATTGTCCAAATCGTTGCTCTTTCTAAGTTTTTCTAAAACCTAAGGCTACTATATTTTTTTTAATTTATGTTCATCTCCCTCTACTCTGTCTGGATGAGTATAATGAGAGTTAACTTTTCAATATAGCTGAAAAGAATTTCAGACACCTGTAAATAACAAGTCTAAGCTCATTTAGAAACTCAAATATTTTTTGTGGTAAAAAAAACCAAGAATGACGGTTCCTGGTGTTGAATCATTTTATACAGTTGTTAAATCTGAAAATTAAAGCAGCCATGAAAGAATAATAATGCATTGTTAGCCGTAATAAAATAACATAACTAGGCTAATTTTTTTTATTTTTGGATGTTATTCTGTTGTGCCACTCTTCCTAGCCTAACTAGTTTAGAAAGCTTTTAAACAATTAGCAAAGAAGTTTATTAGCAAGCCAGATGAAATGCTATGCCAAAATGTTTCTAAAGGGAACCAATATGAAGTCATCATAAAAACTACATGAGTATGTTCCAGAGAAAAGCTCACATGGAAGGGTTTGCAAAACTGTTTTATGATGATTACTAGATAGAGGTTTACAAAAGTTTGAAACAAAAATTATCACTTCTGGTATGAGACTTTTCCACAATTCTTATCTGACATCAGTGTGATCAAATTTAGTGAACACAAGCTGTCCATTTGAGTATTAGGTATACAAGTTTCTGGAGGCAAAATTATTTTCATATGCATCATGTCGTGGCAGTCCTCTTTGAATCTTCTCACACAGAGCTTGTTCTATTTTTTCTTGAATCTCAGTGCTGGTGAGATGAGCACCAACATTAGGAGTTACAGTAGAAATACCACTGCTGTTAACAGTATTAGAGCTTTAGCAGGTTTGCAGACTTTAAGCTAGAGAAGAGGTTGTGACAGGTTTTTGAAGTATAGTGCTCCTTTACACTGCTCTGATTCAAAGATATTCTTTCTGATTAGAAAGATACGAGAAGTTCTGTAGCATCATTACCTGTCATAAATAGGTACTAGAGAAAATTCATAACCATATTTTTACCAGCGAATCTTTACCATGTTATCTTCAAGTTACTTTGACATTTTTGCCAGCCTACAGACAAGATTGCCATATTTAAACATATAAAGCATAAAACAGAGTCCAAAAGAAAGTAAACAAGAGCTTGCCCACATGAGATATTTTCATGGATCCAACACTTAGAAGATTTGTACATTTTAGACCAAATCAAGCAAGTACTTTTCTGATTTTTCAGAAGTTTCTGAGTACTTTTCTGTGATACTAACAATACTTTGGAAATACACTATTGTCATTACAATGCCATTTCTTGAGCAAGCAGATGCAAGAAAATATGTCATTAATGATTTCCCTCCTCATCATCTTAGAATACAAGTTACACTTTATATTAAGATTTGTAAGAAAGATGACTTGATCTTCTATTTTACATTCATTTTCAAATACTGCTCAGCCACAACAGGATAATAGAAAGTAAAAGATGCTCGCTCAAATGCTGATCCATCACTGTTCTGTAATAAACCATATAATAAACCACGTCAGATTTATTTTCACATGACTGTAAACATCAAGAGTGCAACAACATTCAGAAAGGCTTGTCCTGTTGTTGTCCTGGGTGGTGACTCAATCACCTCCCTAGAAAGCCCGTTCCAGTGCTTGACCACTCTTTCTGTGAACAAATTCTTCCTAATATCTGGTCTAAACCCATCCTGTTGTAACTTGAACCCATTCCCTCTTGTTCTATCACTAATTGTTTGTGAGAAAAACCAGCCTCAACCTCTCCACAACATCCTTTCAGGCAGCTGTAAAGAGTGATGAGGTCTTTTCTCAGCCTTCTCTTCCTCAAACTAAAGATTCCTAGCTGTCTCAGTCTTTCCACATAAGATTTATTCTCCAAGCCCTTCACTAGCTTAGTTGCCCTCCTCTGCACCTGCTCCATCACCTCCTTGTATTGAGGTGGCCAAAACTGAACACTGTACTCAAGATGTGGCCTCACCAGTGCTGAGTACAGGGGGACACACTATTTCTCATACAAACCAGGATACCATTAGTCTTCTTGGCCACCTGGGCACACTGCTGGCTCATATTCATCTTCTGTCAACTAGAACTCCCAGGTCCTTCTGCTAGATGGCTCTGCAGCCACACCTCCCCAAGCCTGTAGCATTGCATGGGGTTGTTGTGGCCAAAGCGCAGGGCCTGGCACTTGGCCTTATTGAAGCTCCCGCCATTAACATTGGCCCATTGCTCCAATCTATCCAAGTCTCTCTGAAAAACCTCTCTACCCTCTGGCAGATGAACACTCCCACCTAACTTGGTACTAATGATACACTCTATGTCCTTATCAAGATCGTCAATAAAGTTGTTAAACAGAGATGGACCCAACACCAACCCCTGAGGCCACCACAAGTGACAGGCCGCCAGACAGATTTAACCCCATTAACCACCATTTTTTGGGCCTATCTGTTCAACCAGTGTTTTATCTAGCAGATTTTGTGCTAATCTAAGCCATGAGAAGCCAGCTTATCAGGGAGAATTCCATGAGGAACAGTGTCAAAGTCTTCTCGAAAGTCAAGTAAACAATATTAACAGGCTTCCCCTTGTCCAATAGTCAGGTCATCCTGTCATAGAAGGACATCAGCTTTATCAGGCAGGACCTGACTTTAATGAACGCATGTTGACTGGGCCTGATCCCCTGGTTGTCCTGCATGTGAACAACGATGGCACTTGAGAGGATGTGTTCCATCACCTTCCCGGGTACGAGGTCAGACTGACAGGTCTATAGTTTCCTGAATCCTCCTTTGTGTCCTTCTTGTAGATGGGTGTTACATTTGCCACCTTCCAGTCCATTGGGACCTCCCCAGGTAGCCGGGATTTCAAGTAAATAGTGGAAAGTGTCTTGACAAGCACATCTGCCAACTCTTTCGGCACCCTTGGATGCAACCCATCCAGCTCCATAGACTTGTTTATGTCTAAGTGGTGTAGCAGGTCGTTGACCACTTCCTTTCCAACAGTGATGGCCTCATTCTGCTCCCCCTCTCTGTCTCCCAGCTCACAAGGCCTGTTGTCCAGGGAACACCTAGTTCACAGAATCACAGGATCACAGAATGTTAGGGATTGGAAGGGACCTTGAAAGATCATTTAGTCCAAGCCCCCTGACACAACAGGATCACCTAGACCAAGTTGCGCAGGAACATATCCAGCCAGGTTTTAAACGTCTCCAGAGAAGGAGACTCCATAACCCCTGTGGGCAGCCCGTTCCAGTGCTCTGTCAGCCTCACTGTGAAGAAGTTCCTTCTCATACTTATATGGAACCTTGTATGTTCCAACTTGCACCCATTGCCCCTCATCCTATCACTAGATGACACTGAGAAGAGGCTGGGTCCATCCTCCTGACACCCACTCTTCACATATTTATAGACATTAATGCATTCCACTGCTAAAGACTGAGGCGAAGTAGGTATTGAGCACCTCAGCCTTTTCCACATCATCCATTACTAGGTTTCCCTCTGAATCCAAAATAGAATGGAGATTTTCCCTGGTCCTCTTTTTGCTATTAATGTATTTAAAATTTTATTTATAATGTATTTATGATGTATTTATTTTTTTTATCCTTAACAGCTGTAGCTACGTTGAGCTCTAGATGTTCTTTGGCCCTTCTGATTTTGCTCTTTGGTCCTCCCGATTTTCTTTCTGTAGATTTTGAATACATCCTTAAAGTCTTCTCAAGAAGCCTGCCCTCCTTTTCCAGAGGTCATAGACCCTTTTTTTGTTCTTGAGGTGCAGCCAAAGATCCCTACTTAGCCAAGCTGGTCTCCTTCCCCACCTACTCATCTTTCATCTCATGGGGAAAGCCTGCTCCTGTTCTCTTAATACTTCCTTCTTGAAATATGTCCAGCCTTCCTGGACTCCTATATCTTTTAGGGCAGCCTCCCGAGGGACTTTGTCAATCAGGCCAAAGTTCACCCTCCAGAAGTTTAAGGTAATGGTTTCACTAGTCCCTCTCCTTGTTTTTCCAAAGATTGAAAACTCAATCAATTGATGATCACTGTGTCATAGATTACCTCCAACCTTTACTTCTCCCACAAAATCTTCACTGTTCACAAGAAGCAGGTCCAGCAGCACCTCAAATACTTAAATCTACGAATGAGCACTTTCTATGTATGTAAGAGAGCATCTTATGACTTTGTGACATACTGCGCTGGCACCTTCAGTTTAGATCAAAGGAAGTCAGCCCTTGGTCAAAAGCAATGAAATTTTGCTAACTTATTTTCTGAAAAAATCAAACAATTACTCATATAAAGTGAAGGGAAGAAAAAAAATAAAATATACATAACTCTGAATGGATTTAACACATCAATAAATAAAAATAATTGTTAGTACTAACTTTAAATGCATAGAATTGTGTGTATTCAATAGACAACAGTATTTGTAGCACATATGTGAAGAATCTCAGATTCTAAGAATGAAGAGTTAAAAGCCAATTTTCTATTTATAAGTGCTTTACAATACAAATGAAACTTTATAGGAGGAACCACTTCCCTGAACACTTATAGATAAATCCTCATATATTTATATTATAACTCCCTTTCTTCTCCCAGAAAAACTCTTTGCTGCCAAAACTTTCCCTTCAATATCTTTCCTATCATGTCAATAAGTTCTCATTAAGCTCTTCCCAAAGAGCCTTCTCTTGGGATTTTTGCAAGTCTTTCATCATAAGTTTAGCTTTTTGATGTCCTTCAGAAAACTTTTTCCGTGTTTCATGTTCTTTAAATCATTATTTACAGCTGCTGTCCTTCCTGTTGGAAGCAATACTTGCAGACATAGCACAAGTTTGTACAAATAAAGATAGCAGTTGTTCAATTCATTATCACATGATTTTGTTAGAAAAACTGGTTTCCAGTTCATATAGGGCAGACGCAAATCTGCAGTCCTGAGAAGTAAACTATCAAAGTAATAATGCAGCTCCAAGCTCGGCAGAAGTTTTGACCTGCTTGAGGGTGGACAGACTCTATCGAGATGATCTAGACAGACTGCATCAGTGGGTTGAGGCTGATTGCATGAACTTCAACAAGAAAAAAATGCCAGGCTCTGTTCTTGGGTGCATTGTTATTTGCCAGGGGGACAGTGACAGTGACTGAAAAGATGATTGGCAAAAGGAGACCCAGGGAATGGATTGACAACCAACGGTTTGCTCAGGTGGCCGAGAGGTTGGGGAAGGGTCTGGAGAGCAGGCCTTATGAGGAATAGCTGATGAAACTGGGGCTATTTAGTCTGAAGAAAAGGAGGTTGAAGGGAGACCTTATTGCTGTCTACAGATGTCTGAAGGAAGGATTTAGAGAGATGAATGTTCATCTTTTCTCACAAGTAAGAAGCAATAAGAGAAGAAAGAATGGCTGGCATTAGAAAAAGTTTATTTACTGAAAGGGTCATCAATGTTTGGAACAGGCTGCCCAGCACATGGTAAAATCCCCGGACATGTTTAAATGTTGTGGAGATGTGAAGCTTAAAGATGTAGTTTAGCAGTAGTATGGGTAGAGTTAGGTTAATGGTTTGACTTGATATTCTTAAAAATATCTTCCAATCTATGATTACAAAAATGTCATACTTTTATTCTAAGAAAATATCTCTTCATGTCTAGATTTCCACATCTGACAACAAAATGAGAAAGATAGAAATTATAAGCTCTTTTCTTTTTTCTTTCAGTTCACATACAGAGTCCATACAACCACAGAATTAAGATTCTGGTCACTCTAAGGTGCTATTTTATGGTTACCCTGAATATTAATGAATGTTTCCAACTCACTTTTGAATTCTGTGAACGAAAATTGTTATAAAAATGCTGAAGGTTATTAATTATATTAGATCTCTGCAATTGAATGAGACAAATTAATTGAGGATTCCCAGATCTCTTGTGCTCATTTACATAGCAGTTGACTATACTTTTTCTACTGAATAAAACTTCAGTTAACTCAAAACAACACAAAAGGCATTGACACATACTTTGTGTGAATGCCCTCTAACTAAAGAACACTTGTCACTTGAAATTTTTATTTCACAACAATGTCTTAATGAATAAGAGTTGAAGATCACCTTCCTCACTGTGAAGTTATGCTGCATTAAAAGCAAATGACCCCATCTCTAGCTGATATGTTCTAGAATTTTCAGCTTTCCTGTCTGAAAGATTACTTATTGCTCTGGCCACATCACATCTTTGACATTGTTAGGAGAAAGGGACACAGATGGGATGTACAGCAAAATCAGGAATATAACCAGTCTGAAGCCAACTTTCTATGTGTCCTACAACCATTCTCACTCCAGCAGCATGAATCAGAACACATTCAGTTTTACTTTTTGCTGCAGAAAGTCTGTCACTTTCAGGATCAAATTCTCTTTGGGTAGCCTCCAATATTTGCTGAGCTGGCACAAAACCTTCCTTACAAGACAGGTATATCCTTCCATTTGACATCAGGTAGTCAGACACTGACATGGGTCTTTTTTAACTAGAGAGTACCTCTATAATAAGGAAATTGTAACAGAAAAGGGAAAAGAGAAAGGGAAAAGAGGAAAGGTGGACATAAAAAGGGGGCAGGAGAACAGTTGGAGAATGCATAAGAGGAGAAAGAGACAGAGAAATCCAGGATGCTTCATTAGATTCCAGACACCTTTGCAAGATCTTCCTATGTATAAAGTGAAAAAAATAAAGGTAGAGAAAACAAGAACTGAGAGATATGTGCTTGTAATTAGTCATTGTGGAGAATTTATCTCATCATTTTCAGACTGCACGATGCCTTTCAGTTTAAGAATGTCTCTCAGCAAACGTACCACAAATGGAAAGTTCCATTTGCAGACAGAAGAGCTTCCATCAAGTGGGCTTCATAAGAAAATCCTGAAAATCCTGGTAGGGCTTCAGCATATTAGGAAAAGTTAATACAGCATTTAACAGACTGCTGAAAGTAAAATGAGGCTCATGAATGGCAAAGTCTTTCTACATGATAGGCTCACCAAGAAGGAGTTTCTATCAAAACTAAATTCCCAAGAGGGAATTTATTGTCCTATTTAAAATAAGTTGATAGCTTTGCTAAGAATACAGATTTTTCAATCTGAGTGTATGAGAAGGCTGAGGATATGGATGATACCCAGTCTGTCAGTAGCTAAGCCTGCACAGTATTCATCTGCTATGTACTGACACATTTCCCTGCTGCTTATGTCAGTAATGTTTCTGGTTTAACTTCACATTCAGGTCAGAATCACAGAATCACGGGTATACATAGGCTTTTAGAAAGTTTCTCAATGTGTCTGACCCTCACCTGACAGCTGACAACTACCTCTGCAGATGTAATATTTACCCCAAACCAAAACAAAGTAGAACAGACATAAATCATTTAAAAACAAAGAGGAAGCTGAAGTAGGAATGGTTGTGTTAAATAGATGAACACTATTGTGACTGAAAATACCTTCAGTCTGTCCCTCGAAGATAGTGTGATTTCCAATGATTCCTCCTTGCATCCTATCCTATAAGGTGATTTAGGACATGGACAGGGGACAAAGCATTCAAGTCGACATGAAGTGGAATTATCACAGTCACAGAAAATTTGGCAGTGATATAACCCAGCCTGAGGAGATTGCTATAGCTTCTGATGGCTTCTCAAAATTGCTAAATTACACTGCAAGTTATGTCTGGAGTCAGTGAAGAAAGTGCCTGTGTGAAATCCTCTAGAGTTGCAAGTTTTGTGTGGCCACATATCGTTGAGACTCGCAGGCTCTGTTGGCTGAATGTTTCTGCAAACAGAAGATACGCTTATGTCTGAGAAGTAGTTCCTCTTCCATATATGGCTAAATAGATGAGAATAATGAATTCAAATAATAGGTTCTTTGCTTTGTCTTGAGACACTGCATTGAATGCAAAGTCAGGTACTCTACTGCAGTATGACTGTTATCTTAAGCGAAAATAATGTATATCTATGTTTCATCCACCTGTCAAAATGTACAGCTGGACTAGCCCCACTTTAGATCTTTTCACATCAAATGCCCTATGATTTCGCTACTAGCACTCCTATTTTTTTATTCAGTGCCAGTCTGTTTACTACATTCACTCAAGCTGTAACAGTCTTAGTTTCTTGCTACATAATACTCAAAGAATTTATACTACTGTTAAAGAAATTACAGAGGAAGTCAAATATTTTCTTGTCTTTCTGCTTTGCCTTTTGGTTGAGATTTTTCACAAACTGAGATGAACCAAATGGTTTAATTGAAGCAGTTTAAGGCACCTTTACTTTGCATGACAAACGTTATTTTTTTGCAGTAATGACCCCTCTGGGTCTGTAGGCACCAATATACCATTGGACAGAGTAAGCACATCTAGGAACAAAACTTGCTTTGAAATGTCCTGCAACCTGGTTACCTCTGTATGAAGTTACAAGTTCCTGTCTGTCTCTGTTCTGGCCAACAAGAAATCTTCACACATACTAGAAGTACAATTGTTTAGGTTCATACTTCTGAAGATAAATTGAAGGGATTGTCACCAAAGGATAACAACTACAGTATTGCCTATGCACACTGAATTTAATTCAGGCTTGTATAGTAAAGCATATGTGTGAGCTCTAGATTCATCCTGTTGCTAGATTTCCAGCATGCTGTTGATCTTCTGGGCCAGGCCAAGCAGATGTACAAGATCAAAGTCAGATTACAACTTTTTTTTACCTCTGTATTAGCTATTTTCTCAGGAATTCCAGCAGCAACTCACACAGGAAGATGTTCTTTGCCTCTTCTCTGACATTGGACATGGCCTTTTGTTCAGCTAAACTAAAGGTAGAGCTCAAATATGTTAGATGTTCATAACAGTAGATAATTCAATTTTAATGTACTCAGAACAGAGACCTGGAAGCACAGATCTGTAAAGTGAATAGTTGCACTTGGGAACTGGATTCTGTCAAGGACTGAAAATACCGATCCTGTGACAAGTTGAAAGCTTCTTTATCCTTCATGAATGAAGATTATGACACCTGTAATTCTTCTCAGAGCACTTATTTCTATATCACAGCTGTTTTATAATAGTGCTGTAGATCTTCCAGAATCTTTAATTTGGTATCACATCCATAAGACACTATCATGTGGAAAATAACTGTGACACAGAAGGAAAATGTATTAGCATGTGGTGGGTTCAAGACCACAATTAAAGATAAAGGAAAAGAAAACAAAGTAGTTAGGGTTCCGTGAGATCTCGGATAGAATTTGCCAGGCAATGGACAACTGAGGAGAGATGGAAAAGGGTTTATTAACTCTATAACTATATACAGAAAGAAGAAAAGGTTAAGCAAGTTAGTGCACACAAACTAGAAACTGTGTCACAAATGCCATCACATATTCTGAGAAA
>JAOXOE010029896.1:0-13779 GCA_028565055.1 Phoeniculus purpureus | reverse complement strand
TGTTCCTCCTGCAGAGCCTCATACCTAGTCTGCAAGTGCACTGTAGGTGGTGAACTTCTTAAGGTAGCACACTTGCTTCATTTGTGTTTGTTCCATCAGGCAGACACCTGTTCCCATTGACCTCGCTCCTGTGGGTTACTACATGGAGGCTGAGAGACTGGCTGGTGGGAGGATACTGGCCCCGGTGATCCACTAACAGTTAACCCTAGTTCAGGTTTTGTAGATATTACATTATGGAAACAGTCAATTTCCCTTTCGCAGTCTCTTATAGCTCTCAGTCTTTCCACCTCTTCTTCTAGCTCAGCCACCACGTTCATCATGTCTCTGGTGGCTAACACAGGTGTTGTCCCTGCCATCCTCCATATCAAGTGCAAGGTTCCAGCACTCACTCCAACCACTTGCCTGAACATCTGCATGCCTGTGTGTGGCCTCTGTTTGGGTGCCCACTGTTTTTCTACTGGCCCTTGTCCGAGTAGTAACCATGTCTTATGGTAACTGCCCTGTCTTCTCCGATTTCCTTTTTTCGACCCCATCAGCAGGAAGGCACCTCCTCTCCTGGCAGCCACACACTGGGTTCTGCTTGATTGTCCTGTGGTCTCCGTGGCAACCCCTCCCCCTGCTCTATCACTGCACTCAGGCACACTTAGTTTATGCCTCATAACAGTTTTCTTCCAGGGACTGAGCACTGGCCTCATTCGACTCACCTGAAGAGTCAAAACACCAACCATGTTGCTTGCCATCAGAAAGGGGAAAACGGCAACAAATTTCCCCAACCTCATATCTAACCACGAGTTTCCCTACATTAACATTTTGCTTCTATCTTCTTCAGTTTATTTCCACTTCAAGCTGGAGGGTGACCCCCTACTTGTTGCTACCCCAATACTGCTGGTTGTGCATCACGCTGCTGACAGCGCTCTTGCATGCTCCGTTTTTCCTTCCTTGATGCTAAGCAGTGCACCACAAAAACACAGCAGCAATTCCAGCCTGCCAGGGCTGAATGCCAGCTAGTTATTTGCGTTGGTCTTAAGGTTTTCGCATCAAGTCCAGGTGAAGCTAAAACAGCCAGTTGCTTTCAGCAACTAATTGCTGGCAGAGGAGAAATCAGAGAAAGATCAGTAAAAGCACTGCAGCCTCTGGATGCTGAAATTCAGAATCTCCTAAGCAACGGGCCAGTTTCTGCCTCAACCCTTTTGAAGAAGTTTATTACAGTTGTCATATCTTTAGTTCTGTCTTATTTCTTGACGAGTGTTTCCTTTCCAGCCTTCTTCAATTCTGTTGCGTATGTTCCAGCATGGAATACTCAAACAAGTATGCACCACCACATGAACTTTCAACCTTTCTTGAGAAGCATCCAGAAGATTAAGGAAGTGTCTGGAAACTGTACATATAAAACACACACACACACACACACATCTATAAGTAACATGTATGTATATGTGTGTTTTATGTATAGATCTGTGTTAGCTATAATTATGCACCAGCAGCGTGATCTCTTCCAAACTCAGCCTGGAATATGAGGATTTTTTTAGAGAGGAACATGCCTTTATTGAATGACAACCCAATTGCTTTCTGAGGCATCTAGGCATTCATGAAAAAACCTAAACTCCACATGCCAGTTAAGCTCTACTTTAGTCAGTTAGTGAAACCTGAAACGAGTTCACTTCTAAACCATCGTGTTACAGCTTCATTCAAAAGCACATTAAACCCCTGATCCAGCAAAGCACTTAAACATGTGTTCAAGTCGATAGGATTACTCAGACATTAAAATTTCAGCATATGTTTAAGTACTCGTGTGCACTAGTGTACACTACATTCTGTTTTCTGTTGGCCCAAACTCCTCCTGTACCTCTCTACCTTTCATTTCCAAACACTTCCTACTTCCTTTCGCTGCAGATTAGCAGCTTTCAATTAACTCAGTCTGAATTTTTCTCCAGGGTGGGCATACTTCATCATGTCAAAACCTCAAAATTCTGCTGGCCTTGCTGTTCTGTGTTTGACATTGGTGTCCACTGGGCTAGTGATGAGAGCTGTTAGCCTTTCCTACTGTTCATATAAATGCCTCTGGTGCCTGCACTCATGCTGCTGTGTGCTCCCTCAGCAGCTCAACTCCAGCCTGCTCAGGCAAATGCCCTGTTTGTCAGGGCGTTTGCTGAGGTCTTCCAGTACTGCTCTTTCTGCTGGCTGCTCTATTCCTTGCTGGTACATTTCTCTTTAATGAAGAAGAAAAGGTTTCAAGTAACTAATAGTCAGACCCCATGTAAGGGATGAGGGCTATTTCCATGCTGACCAGCTATCCGTGGTGAAGCATTTTAGTTTATGATGAAACTGCATCAAGACTTTTGTAAACTGGAATGGCTGCCCTGGGAATTTCTGGATCAATACCATTCTATAAATGCCCAGTGCTTCATATCTTCGCTTGCTCATCATGCTTTTGAGTATTTCCATCTCGTTTTCATTTTGTCTTAAGACACAGAGACTTGTTCTTATCAAAATCAGGCAAAAGAGCAAAGCATGGAAATGAGGCTTCTAGAAATCCTTGGAAGTTTTGTTCGAGGTCCGCAGATTTACTCCACAGATACGTACTTAGAAAAGAAAATACTTCTTAAGCCGGTGGACAACCTTGGTGAATACTTTTGCATCACAAAGCCAGAAAAGAAAAGGTTTATTACGGCATCTCAACCTGCCGGTGAAGAGTTGACCTCTCCCACATTTATGAGTAAATGCCCGGTGACTCCAGCCCAGGGGTCACAGTCGCCTTTGGGAGAAGAAAAATAACAGTGCAATATATGGTGCTGAGGTGATGGAGCAGGACCGGGGCAGAACGGTGGTTTGGTATCTGAACTGTAGGTCATTTATGATATCATCTGATAAATGAGTTGTCTGTGAGAAAGAAACAGTAAGTCCAAAAAAAAAGGAACCATGACATTTCAGATTGAGCTCCTGGAGCTCAAGATCTGTGTACTTTTTGACAATCTAGCTGTGCTGCACGAAAGAGCTGCATTCTGTTCTGTTTCAAGGACAGATAAGTAAGGGAGATACTGCCACAGCTGTACTGCCTTCAGTTGACACTGTCTTCGGCACAGGACGTCAGCCTGGGAAAGTCCAGCATCAATCCTGACATGATTTTCCCCTTGATTAAAAACCTGTTCGTTGTAAAGGAAACAAGGAGCAAATCTGAGAGTGACATTTGTCACGGCTGACACTGTAAGGGCTACACCACAGTTCTCTGCATCAGTGCGGGCTGAGTCGTCTTCACTCACAGTCAGCAGAATTTGTTGGTGTAGTCTGTGGAGTTCAGAGTGTGGTTCACGTGTCAAATTGTAGGTGTCTACCTTGGACTGAGACGAATTAATTGCATCCTGTTGGGCGGAAGCTCTGGGACGCTTGAGAGGAGTGCCTCAGATGTGAGCACCTGCGCTGCAAACACGCACATCCAGCCAGGTTTTAGCCAACCCAGTTGACATTGGCAGAGTCTGGAAGCTTTCGAAACAAAACAAAATGCTGTGCAGCTGGTGTCAAACCCTGGTGGTGAGAAAACAAAGGAAAGGTCAGAGGAGAAAACAGAGCTTTTCACCCGTGATTGAGAGAGGACCACTGTCCATCACAGACCGGAGGCCTAGAACAGAGCCAGCTGGAAGGGAAGCAGAAGTAAGAGAAGAAACAAAGACGCAAAAAAGCAGCAAGTTGTGATTTCTTCTGATCGTACTCAGCAGACAGTGTCACCGTAGTTGGAGGGCTAAGGGAAAGGTGGAGCAAAGGAGTGCTTGTTGGGAGACGGAAGAGTTCTTCAACACATGAAGGAAGATGTTCTGTTAGGGAAGGGTGTGGAGTCCCTTCTTCTACAGGGAAGAGTAGATGCAGCCAGAAACATGACTCCATAGGAGGAGGATGCTTCAGTGATGAGAGACAGTTTACAGATGTCCTTCATCATCCTACTCTGCATCTTATTGTTGCTTTGTACTCTTGTTTTGGCTAATGCATGAGGGGTGTTACTGCTAGACATGCTTTTCAGTGTGGAGAAATGGAATGAGCAGTGACCAGTTCCTCTGAGTGGCACTTCCAGTTTTCTAACACTACAAAATGGCTTTGGGTTTAGACTTCAGAAAGCTCGGAAGGGTAGATGAGGTGCAATGCCTTTGTTACATTGAAGTTAAGACTCACAAGACAAGTTTGGTTAGCCTCACAGATTCTTCTATTCGAATCTGGCAAGAAGATATGATTTAGAAGCTGTGGATCAAAGGGGTGCAAAAACAGACAGGCTTTTGCCTTGCTTTCCAAGTGCTTCAGTTGGGGAAAAAAGTGAGAAGACAGACATGATTCATAGAATCATAGAAATTTTTAGGTTGGGAAAGAGCTTTAGTATCATTGGGTCCAACCATTAATCTAAATGTACCAAGTCTCTAAGCTCCAGATCTATATGAATTAAACATGCCCTGGGATGGAGATTCAACCTCTTCCCTTGGCAGCCGATTCTAATGCCGGATGACCCTTTCAAGAGTGAAACCTATCTAGTCTCTCCACTTCTCCCTTTGGTAATTTTCTCATATTAGAGGGATCCCTGAGTACACCAACCTTCTGTCTGCAGTGTTGTTATGGTTGTAAACATGTGAAGAACCACAAAAGATATAATCTTTGAATATCAGAGTTGAATTAAGATTCTACTCCACATAGGAGCACAGAAGAAATATATGAAGTGAAACCCATGTAGAGTGATTTCCACGCCAATTTCCTGTGCAGCAGAAGGCAAGGAAAGGCATTGTGAGCAAAATTTGAGGTTAAAAAGGGAGAATAGTGGCTTAGTAGTCTTGGGCTCTGCAGACATATTAATAATCACATTTTTAAATAATACAATTACTGCAGATAACACCTCTAATTGTACTTTAAATTACTTGAATGGTTAAGAAAAACTTCAAAACTTCTCTCTTAGTCCCATTTTACTGGCCTTGGTTATCATCTGTAACAGATAAAAGATGGGGGTTATTTTGCTTTAAAGAAGAGCTTTCCATTAATTCCTGTAGCCTTTCCCTTCCTGTTTTACGTACTTTCAAAAGAGATGTGTCAGAAATTAGGCATCTCTGAGTATAATTTGTCTTAAATCTCTGTGTACTTTATGTGTGGCAGGACAAAACTGGCAGCTGAAGGGGCGATGCCTGCGTGTCACAGACAGAGTGGAATTGGCTTTGTGAGCAGTGTGAAAATTAAGATACGGCAGCATCACCAAAGGGACCACAGGAGTGCCTCCAGCTGCTCTACCTCCTTCGGACCTGGGAATGTCCCTCAGCATCAGGGCTTCACATTCAGAGACATCAGAAGATGGTAGGAAGTCATCAAAGGATCCCTTTGTACGGGACTGTTGTTCTTCCTGGTACAGCTGTGAAGATTCTAGTTCTTGGAGTGGAGCCCCTTTGCCCGTTGTTTGAAACATTTGTAGTGTTAACGTGCCAAAGCATCTTGCACGCTGTGAAGCAGCAAGCATGAATTTCCCTAATAAACTCTACCATGTATTGTTTTCATCCATGAAAAACAGCAGGTTTGCAGTTGGCATGATAAACACCATAAATGGTTTTATTCAAGTGGCAGTTTTGTGGCAGGACTCGGGCTAGTGCTTTTGGCCCTTCTTCGTGAGTTCAACACAGCCACATACCAGAATAGCCGTCTGGTAGCAAATGCAGCCTTTCAGGGAGCAGAAAGGACCGCGATTCATTCGTAGGCTACAAATCAGCCTCGATGGGAAAACAAGATCCGTCTGCTCAGTACCACAGCTGGCAGCTCCCCACATCTAGAAGGAGCCGCTTTGGATATTGAGCAGTTTAGAACACTTTTGTTAGCTGTCGTAGTCACGTCTGATTCTGTTGCAGAGGGAGCTGTTTGCTACGGAGCAGAACTATCTCCGTGCAGAGAGTAGCTCTAGCACGATGGTTTTACATTAAGGGAGAAAAGCTGCCCGCAGACCAATTCTAAGAAACATTAGCCCAAGAACAGAATTCTGACCAGCATTTTCTGATGGTCATGGGCTTGGGGTTTTTCAAGTGCAGTATTGTTTGTTTTCTTTAATTATCTAGCTTGATATATTTGCATTTCAGACGTTAGAATCTTTATGGCATTTAGGGAAAGTAGTCCAAATAATATCAATAGAAATTACTGGTCGCTTTCTTAAATCATAGCAGCCCTACCCTTTTGCTTTCTATATATTTAAAAATCCCGCACAGCGTCTGTTATTTCTGTGAGTACTTGGGTACATTTGAAAAAATAATGAAATCGCCTAAACTATTAGGGCAGTGAGTAGACCTACATTAAAAAAAAAATCCTAAAGGAGATGATTTAATAAATAAAACAATGTCCCTTTCATTTTAAAATTTATAATAACAGGAAAAATTTTAGTGTTTTCTTTTTAATCCATGATAGACAATCCTTTCACATGTTGTGTCTACTATTATCATTATTTCATATTATCTCCTATTATTTTCACCCTATATCTTCCTGTTTATAAGCTGTGACACATCACAGAACAGCTCTGGTCACAAGCAGTGAGGAATGGCTAATGAGCATGAGGGCTATGCCTGTGTTAGCAACATTTATGGGACCAGGATGGTCCATAGGCCAGGCTGGATGAGGCTCTGGCCAGCCTTATCTAGGGTGGGATGTCCCTGCCCATGGCAGGGGGATTGGACTGGATGATCTTTCGAGGTCCCTTCCAGTCCCTAATGGTTCCGTGATTCTGCGTTTGGGTTGCTGTCATTTTGTGTCTTAGACCAAGGTGTCCCTGACACCGTCCACACAGACCAAGCATACAGAAAACCATAGTGCCTGGGGAAGTTCCTTCCTGCTACTTCTTAAGTTTGTAGCATAGGTGTAGACTAAGTCTCAGTAGTGTAGGTAGTGTTTTTCTCCTTAAATTAATATAGGAGACCATGACCTTGTGCTTTGTTAGAGTATGTGGAAAGCCTACTTACTGCACTGGTAGTCACTAAGAGTAGTTGAAATCCTGTGGCCAGGATGGCTTTGTTTGGATCATTTTGTGTGTGGTCGTGCTTTTCTGTTCCAGCCTAGTCTTCAGGAACTCTAACTAGGCTGTGCCAACATCCGTGATGGCACAAATCTTCAACAATATATCTCCAGCCCTGAGAAAGGAAATTAAATACGTCTGCCTTTGTGGAATCCACTTCTCTGCTTAAGCACACTGAAGCGGACTTTTTTCTTCACCTTTAGGACTTCGATTTTGTTAGGATAAACAAAGCATCTCCCTTCATTATGCAGAAAAGATAATTTAAAATGACGGGTAATGAAATCGTTGAAACAAAGAATTAGTGTAAGTGTTTTAGCACAAAGCTACGTGCAGTGCAAAGCATCACAGGTCCTTCCAAAGGGAGTAAGTACAGAATAGCCTCTCTGCTACTCAAGTCTAGCGCAAGGTAAAAGACATATGTACTGACAAAGAAGTGTGTGATAGTTTTAACTGGAAGCTGTTTGCTAAAGACTTTTGAGAAACTGAGACAGGGAAAAATGTAGGCACAACTGTTGGGACTTTTCTGATCCTTTACTTCTTGTACAGTTGGTGAATTTTACAGCACTGCGTGACTTATTGTCACTTTATCAAGTTTTAAGGCTTTGTCATATTTCATTCAACAAACTAAGTTGGAATACTAATATTTTAGGCTTCCCTTCATGGTCTTTTAAGAGTTTTTAACCTCATTTAATAGTGGAGATTCAAAATCAGATGTTTCATTACCAGTAGTGTAAATGTACTCGTGACTAATGTATTACAAGCCTCCATTCCAGTTTTGACCTCATATGGTGAATAGCAGTGGGTAGCATAGAATCAAAGTAAATAATAAAAAGTAATTCAGCTACAGAAAGAGGGAAAAACATCTTTCATGGTATGTGAGCACCACAGTAATGTTTACCTTTCACCAGCACTTGGTCCAAAATATTTTATTAGGCATACTTGAGGATGTGACTATTAAATTAAAACCTGGTAAGCTGTTTAAAATCAGAATAAAATCAAAAAGTAAGTTGTATTCAGTCTGGAAGGTTTTCTCATACCTGAAAGGAGCTGGGCAGGGATGGGATATAATGCTTCTTTCCCTTCTTCCACCTGCGTGCACTTTCTGACGAAGTGAACTAGATGCAGGAGGGGAACTTGCTCATCAGGCTTCCACTCTGCATAGCCTCTGTGTTTCAGATCAGAAGACAGATACGTGTTACTGCCAACTCCATCTTTTTCCCATGGACTGATTTTCTTGATCTCCGTTCCCAGGTCTGACTTTCTCTGCATATAAATGTCTGTTGGAGGCTCATAAAGAAGACAGCTGACTTACACTGTCTGCCCCCAAAAATGGCAAATAACCAAATTTGCTACCTCAACCAACATGACCCTTCCTTGTCACAACCTTTACAGACTGCAAGACTTCCAGGTCTAATATTTCTCTGTTCACTTGAAACCTACATGTATTTTACTCTTTTTAAGCCAGCTGCCCTTATCCTGTTTATAATTGGCTTCTTTGACAAGTCTGGTGTTTCTGCCTTGACCAACATTCATCTTGCTTTGCTACAGTACATCCAAAAGTACAAACAAATCCCAGAAGTTCTATTCCAAGAGTCCCTAAAATTGGCCACGTATAAGTGAAAACATAACATGTAGGCATTGTACAAACTACTGGTTTTCCACATGGGTGATCGGAGAGGAAGGAAAAATGGGAAAGAAACTGGAATAACTAAAATAGATAAAGTTTTGTGATTCATCTTCCTGCTGGAAGACAGAATTTACTTACCTTGATGGAGCTCACATTAGTTCTCATCTCTCTGCTTAAATAAAAATCTAATGCAGAAAATCATTGTACTTCCTGCTGAGCTCTTTACCAGAGTTTCTCCTTGCTTCTGGAGCCTGCTACTAGTCTTTGCTCTAGGGCTATTTTCAAGTACATAATTTTATTAAAGCGAGAGGACTGGCAAACAGGCAGTACAAAATATCAGGGAGAAAAAAATCTTCTCTGCATCTCCCTTCTCTAACTCCTGTTCTTCCGATGAGAAGTTCTATGTCCTTCAGGTGAGTTTACTCCTTGTTTACTGTTGGAAATTTGTCTTCTGTCAATAGAACTACTTTGTTTGTGAAATTTCTTCATGTCCCTGCCTTACACTTTTTACATCCTCAGTGTGACAGATAACACTAGTCCCATTAGAAAAGAAACAAACATTTTCAACGGAAGAGTTTCAGTGGAGTAGAATCATAGAATGATAGAACCATTAGGGACTGGGAGGAACCCCGAAAGATCATCCAGTCCAATCCCCCTGCCACAGCAGGACCACTTCACTGGAGAAGTCATACAAACAGAATCACTCTGGGTTGGAAGGGGCCACCTGATTATCCAGTTCCAATCCCCCTACCATGGGCAGGGACACCCCACCCTAGACCAGTCTGGCCAGAGCCCCATCCAGCCTGGCCTTAAACACCTCCAGGGATGGGGCCCCAACCACCTCCCTGGGCAACCCATTCCAGGCTCTCACCACTCTCATGCTGAAGAACTTCCTCCTCACATCCAGTCTAAATCTACCCATCTCCAGCTTTGCTCCATTGCCCCTAGTCCTGATGCTACCTGAGATCCTAAGAAGTCCCTCCCCAGCTTTTCTGTAGGCCCCCTTCAGATTCTGGAAGGCCACCTCATAGCCTCCTCTTCTCCAGAATGAGCAGCCCCAACTCCCTCAGTCCGTCCTCATAGGAGAGGTGCTCCAGCCCACTGAGCTTAACTAACTTCAGGGTTAGGAGCAAGTTCTTCTGCCCCTCAGAGAAAGGGTGCTGTCCACTGCTCCTGGATCAGTCAGATCTGAAGCCTTGGTAGAGGCACCTCAGGGCTGCTGCTGCTCTCAGCTGTTAATCCACAATCTGAAGCCTCCATGCCCTTGTCTCAGCTCTGAATTTAGAGCTCTCCTGTCTTTCCCCACTCAGCACTGCTGTCTGGGCACACATGTGAGGCCAGGAGCTCCTCAGAAGCATCTGAATAAACTGACCTTCAGCAGCAGCTGCTTGACGCTAGTCTGAAAGGATTTAACATGGACAAAACTACCCCATTTCTGCCTACACTGCCTTTGCTTTGTCCCACATGCTCAACCGAGCTAGCCAAGGTGGGATTCCGCTCACCCTGAACACAGACATCTCCATGACAGTCAGTTCATTATCCAGAGACAACCGATTGATGAGAGGGCACAGGCACAATCTGACCTCTTTTAAGCATTTACCTGCATCAGGATGGCATCAAAGTGCTCATTTCCTCTGTTGCCTGTTTCGAGGGGCTGTGGGTACCCAACTCGGATGTCAGGTATCAACATATGGACAGGTGAGCGGCACCTCACGAGAGGAACTAGCTTACCCTGAACTAACACGAAAGTGCCTCCAGTCCCCAAGGTGACACCTCACTTCAAGCAGCAAATGAGAGGCCCATGCCCTCAGGTATCCACCACTAAGAAGACTTTACAATATATTCCCTGTAAAACTATTCCAAGCAAATCCAAGCCATTTTGGGGGTTGGCTGACAAGAAGGCAGAGCTGCTGCAGATCCCAATGTGCCTGTGTCAGCAACAGAAGGAAGGGAAATGTCCCAGGCACCAAACGTGAGAACAGAGTTGTCTGCAGGGCTTTTTTCATGTTCCTCAGGAGGTGAACCAGGTAGGTCGGGAGGGATATATGGAGGCAGCAGGACTGGGAAAAGGATGTGGGAGAAGGAAGAACAGAGCTCCCAGAGCACACATTATTCTAGAGGAGAGACTTGGGATTTACAAAGAGAAGAATCCTCAGGATTGGTTTTTCATGACTTCTCCTATAGGATCCTTTGGGGTGGGCAGTGCCAGAGTCAGTGCAGACAAACGTCAAGGAATGAGTCTGGGGGCAGGAAGCCAAAGCTGACAGCATGCGTTAAACAGAGCTGCCATGCTGCTCAGCTGGCCAGGGGAGACACTGAGGACTTCCACTAAGATTTGTGAAACCATCAGCCCTGGTGCTACAGGAAAGAAGAAAATGCAGCTCACCAGGTACTGCAGGCACCAGAACTTCCCTGGTGATGGGACCTGAGGTCTGGAGAACAGGTCTGATGAGAAGCTGAGGGAGCTGTGTCTGTTCAGCCTGGAGAAGGCTGAGGGGAGACCTCACTGCTCTCTACAACTACCTAAAGGGAGGCTGAAGTGAGTTGAGGGTATGCCTCTTCTCCCTAGTGACTAGTGATAAAACAAGAGAAACTGGGGTCAGGTTGTGCCAGGAGAGGTTCAGATTGGATCTTAGGAAAAAATTCTTCCTAGAAAGAGTGGAGAGGCGAGGGGCCTTGGAATAGGCTGCCCAGGGAGGAGGTGGATGCACCGTCCCTGGAGGGGTTCAAGAACTGGGCAGACAGGGTGTTTCAGGAGCTGAGTTAGTGGTTGGGGGTTGCAGGGTACACAGTTGGAATTTATGATCTTGGAGGTCTTTTCCAACCTTGATGATTCTATGATTCTACAACTGAGGAGTAAGTTGTTACAAAGGGCACTTGAATCAAATAGGAACAAAGACACCACATCTACCCACAGCAGGACTGAAGAGAGGGGCTCAAAAGAAAACAAGCAGCTGTACACATCAATTGCCAGCCCCATTCCACTTGCAGAGCATGAGCATTTTGATTCATCTGGTGTGGTGGGGAAGTTCTGAGATTGCTCCAAGACATGAACTAAACAAAGTCACTCTAGATGCAGACTTCAGGAGACAGGAGACGAAAACCTGAACTGACCTGAGGGATGTTCTAGTGGCTGCAGCCTGTGCTCACTGTAGACCACAGAGTTCAATCAGGTTCAGCAGATCTTGACCAAGAGCCTCTAGCCCCAGTGCACTGCAGTTGCCAAAAGCCATCTGCTCAAAGCCCAGTCACCCCTCACAAGGAGTACACTTCAGACAAAGCTCCTCTAGAGGACCCTGAGCAGGCTACAGAAGCAACTCCATGCCTCTTCCTCACTGTTCACCTTCCCTATAAGTGGGGAAGGCTTGCCTCTGCCTTCTCAGGAACATCCTCGGATTGTCTTGTTTTCTCTTTAAAATGGTAAAGATTGCAGATCAGTTTCACAGAACCCCACCTGCTCCACTGGTGGGCAACCACATCATCCAGTTAGATGTCCTGGGCCTTTAGAAGTCCCCAGTGAAGGACTAGAAGGTGCAGGGACCTGGACCTTACATACTGTCATCCTCCACCATTTCTTCTGCATCCATTTAACCTCTTAAGCCAGCCAGAACCAGAGGATCCTGCCCACCACCTGCCTGGAAGAATCACCACCAAAACCTCCCCTGCTGCCACAGCAAGGACATGTCTAAGAACCATAACAACTGCTCCAGAGACATAAACAGGATGTGGTTCTGTTAGAGTAAAAGGAAGAAGGGAATGAACCTACATTTCAGGAATGATCCTTCTACTTGGGTGGTTTCATCTGTCAGCCTCTACTCACCTCCCAATCTGAAGGGGTTTGTCACCCACCCCACGGCTGCTCTGAGTTCCCCCACAGGTGACCTCATTTCAGCAGCAAATGGAGCATTCCTTCCTACACTGTTTTTTAGGACACGTGAGCCCTGGCTGCCAAAGAATTGTTTTGGAAAGATTAGATTAGGGGCCTCAGAAACTGCTTGGAGAAAAGCAAAGGAGGTTTTTACCTCCTTTATTTTTTCCCTCTGGGACAGTGGGGTTTTTTACCCTGAAAGACTTGGCCAATTAACTGCATCTTATTTCTCAGATCTTTCCACAAAAAGGGCCTTAGTACAGGTGACCAAAAGGGAGACGTTCTGCAATCATCTGCCACCAGCACAAACCATGACCTTACAGCCCTCTGGCTTTTTACATCAGACTCCATGCTGAGGGCTATATCGTCTCTTCAACTGTCCACATCCTCTCACTGTTTTTCCCAACCCACCGACAGGCCAGGACATTGTTTTACTATGGGCCATCTCTGTTGCTGCAGACACAAGCGCCAGCTACAGCCTAGAGGACCTGCACACAAACGACTGCAGCTCTCCCAGCCCTCCACTCACAGCACCTGTAAGATCAGATAGTCCTGAGGACCACTTCTTCCCAGCATGAGGGTGTTCTGAGAATGAAGACCTTGATGTTTGGAAATCCATGAGGCCACCAGAACAGCCACAGAGCTGTCAGCAGTAAGCATGCACAGCAGGACGGAGGACTGACATCCATACTGCCAGGAGCACAGAGAGCAGAGCTGACACTGCAGACTTGAGGACCAGTCACAGCCACTGAGCCCCCCCAGCAGACTGAGGAGGCAGAAAGCAGAGCAGGGGCACGTGTGTACTTTCCCATCCATCAGCCACGCCACAGGCCAGGCAGGGGCTTCCACAGCAGCCCCCTAGCCCTTACCCTCATGTGGAGCATGAAGCCAGCAGGGCCTGTGGAAGCTGGTCAGGGCACAGACCACTTGCCCAAAGCTGCCCTTGTGGAAGATGGGATGAGCCCTCCAGAAAATGCTGGCTGGCCTCACACCAGATCATGGAAACCAGGAAAAGGTTGGGGGAAACAAGACTGAGAAAAACCAGGGTTGAGGTAGGTGGTTATATGTGTCCAGGCTCTGCGGGGGAGACAAGAGGTGTGTAGGCCACAACAACCTCACGCAATGCCACTGGCTTGGGGAGGTGTGGCTGGAGAGGCATCTGGAAGAGAAGGACCTGGGGGTTCGAATCGACAGCAAGATGAATATGAGCCAGCAGTGTGCCCAGGTAGCCAAGAAAGCCAATGGCATCCTGGCTTGTATTAGAAATAGTGTGGCCAG
>JAOXOE010029895.1:0-13781 GCA_028565055.1 Phoeniculus purpureus | reverse complement strand
GGCGATATCGCGGCCGGGGCCGCCGGGGCGAGGCGCGGAGCCGCCCAGCGGCCGCGGAGGGGAGTCGGGCCGCTGCTGCTGCTGCCGCCGCCGCCGCTCCCCGGGAGGTGTTTGCATGGGAGGAAGCTAAGGAAATCCCCTTTTCGCCTCCTCGCTCCCTACCTGGGTGCCGGGCCGGGGCGCAGCCGCCAAGGTGCGCAGTCCCCCACTCTCCCTCGTCCCCCGGCGGAAGGACCTTCGGGAGGGTACGAGGGAGATCTCAAATAAATCACGGCGCTGCGCTCCTCTAGCAGCTGGATTTCTCTAGAACAGACTGTAGAAAAACGAGAAGCCTTCTAGGGAGCTCTCAGGCATGGCATGAGTGCGCGACACGAGGTCAGCATCGGGGAGGTGAGAGCTCTGGGCTCCGATGGGAGCGCCTTGGTTGTCCTGAGCACTTCGGTTCCCCCGCACTGGGAAAAGCCAGTCTCCGTATGTCTCTTACTCGGCTCCTCTGTCTAGAGCAGGGGTGGCCAACTGCGAGATCTGGCCCCTGCAACTGGCAGCTGTCAGGTTCTGTGTATTGCTGTAGGTGAGCTGTGAAGGAGGATGCAGAAATAGCTGGGAGTTGGTCGGCTTTATTAAAGCAACACGCTGTTATGTTACCGTGTGTGTATTATCTCAAATACCTCATTGGGAATAAAAAGAGCATGTGGAGGCACTTCCTTTGTGGGACACCTTTTGGGACTCTACAGGCCCCAACACAAGAGTGTGTCGCCTCTGCATTTAGTCCTGCAGTGGGTCCAGTTGGAAAAACACCCAAACTCCATCATAGCATACTGGGAACATTAGGCAGAAGATGAGGAGCAACTAATGATGACCACTCTCAGGTGGTTTTATCTCCTTCCAAGGTCATGCACACAAGTACTTTGAATGCTAGTGATGAAATGACACTTTCCTAGAAATGTCCCCTCAAAACACAAAGCTATGCAGCACTTGGCATGACCCAGCTTTCACGAGCCCCATCTCCTTCACGTTGCAACATAAACCCATGCAAGTTTCCAGGACCTGGTGAAAATCTCCAGGACATTCAGACCCACATTTGCCCCATCAAAGACTTTTTATTCTTTGCCAAGGGACAGGGTCTTGGGAAAGCTGGGCTTGTGGACGCGCTGCCTTCAGAGGAAGGCGTAACTGCTAACAGGAAAAGGGGATTTTTCGATTTAACCTTGAGCAACTGAGGAAGAGTAGGTTATTATTTGATACAGAACAGTAGTAGGCATCTGTCGAGAACAATGGGCTGGCATGGCTGCAAAATAAAATTTTAATGGTCGTAAAATAATAGACAGCATCACCTTTGCCTCAAGCCTTGCTAGGGCTTTTATTTGTAGGGAACAGCTCAGATGTCACCTCTGTATTTAAGAGAGTCACGTTCAGAGCAGGAATGGAACAGTAACACGTCATTATAGCAGCTTTGCAGTACCTGAAGGGTGCCTTCAGGAAGCTGGAGAGGGACTTTGTACGTGGTCATCTACTGATAGGACAATGGGGAATGGTTTCAAACTGAAAGAGGGTAGATTTGGATTAAGTCTTGGGGAAAAAATTCCTCACTAAGATGGTGAAGAGGCATTTCAACAGGTTGCCCAGAGAAGGCATTTGAACAGGTTGCTCCCTCCCAGGAAGTGTTCAAGGCCAGGTTGAATCAGGCCCTGGGTTACCTGGTTTAGTGAGAGGTGTCCCTGCCCATGGTAGGGGGGGGTTGGAACTAGATGATTTTAAGGTTCCTGCCAAACGAAGCCATTCTGTGATTCTGATCTCGTGCTGAACATGCACAGAAGTTTTTAACCAAGTCCTGGTTGGAGTTTTCAGAGCTACTGTGTGCATAGAAATTTGTGCTGCTGCAGAAGATACTAGGGTGGCTGCAGGAGTTCAGTCTCCATTACAGGATTTCGTAGAACTCGGAGAATGATCTTTCAAAGCAATGATTTTTGAGTTTTCACTTCAGACGCTCCTGATTCACTCTCTGCCCAGCAGCATCCCCCTGTTCCGCGGGTGGATCCGACCCTCCCAGGACCAGGGAGCGCCGGCTGCGGAGCTGCGCTGCAGATCCCGGCGCTCAACACACAGCGAATGCTGCCCCCGCTGTTCCGGAGAAGGAAATGCCCCGAATTCATCCATAAGTTCTGGATGGAAGACGCCAGCGCATGTTGCCAGCCCCTGGACACCGCTGTCATTTTCGGGTTTGGCTAGTGGTCAGTTTTGTTAAAAGTAAAGGGTCCTTAGGACCATCCTAACATCACTTGTGACGCCGGTCACAGGCGTTCTTATAAGTGCGCACCAGAGAAAACGTTAACATAAAAGTTCCAGAATAATTCATTGCTTTCCTCTTCCGTCTGGATTAGTGAGCTTTTAACAGGATATTGTGTTCTCACACGAGCTGTTATGCTCGAGCATTTTTTTCTGTGTGAATTCACCACTGCCGTCGAATCTCTGAGTTCCTTAAGTCCAGCAACCCCTTCAGATCAGCAAAGCTCTTATTTGTGCTGGGTTAACAGACAGCAGCTCTCACCATAGACATCCCATTGTGCTAATAACTTTCAACAACTTTAACAGAAAGACTCTGCAGAACCCAACTCCAGTTAAAAACCTGAGCACGTGCTTAAATCCAGACACATAACCCCGTTCATCTGTGTTTAAAAACCACGCATAAATTACTTTAAGATTGTATTAATGCCACTGGCACAGCACATGCTTGGTATCAGCGTTGCAGAGGATTTTGCAGACTGATGCTCTACATTTTCATCCATTTCCATGATGTGCTTTGCAGCGAGGGCTCCTGACAGTGTTGAATGACTACAGTTACCTGCAGATGTATTTCGGGGAGACCCCCAGTTAGGCAGGATCACGTACCGTGTGCTCACATGCTGAGCCACTTGCCTGGTAAACTTTAACTCTGGAGCAGTCTCACCTGAGTCGGTTTTCTAGTCCTTAAATTCTGGGCACAAGCTGCAAGCTCTGTTTAAAGTGTAAAATAAGCCATCTTGAACACACACCCGGGTTTTAACTACGAATGTAATCCCCAGAGCAATCTAAAGAAACTTTGTCTACAGCTTATTTAGTAAACAACAGGGGAAGAAACCCAAACAACAGACCGACCCCATGCTGTCACTGATTACCTAGAAAAATACCAAAATTCACACAAACTATGCAGAGAATTTGAGCTACTGAGGAGGAGACTATCGGGTTCTTTCAATACCATTTCACATACTCCTCATTATTCTTCGGCTGGACCGTGTACTTTCTTGTATTCTTTTGTCTCACTCAGATTAGACACCAGGATTTCTTCTCAAAGCAGAATCAGCAAGTCAGCTTCATAATGTCTAGTCTGTAGGTGCTGGATACTTCTCTCGCAGCGCTACTGTACTTACATGTGTTTAACACACCCACTCTGTTTATCCACACAGACTTAAAGAAGGATATAACTACAAGTCCTTATTTATCCAAACACAAGTAAACTAGAGGAGTTAAGCATGTGAACTGCCTGCAATTGCTTGCTGAACTGCTAGAAATAGCTGCTTTTTGGAAGAAGCCTTCACTTTTGAGAAAATGACAACAATTACTGACAATTAGCAAAGCTGACCATCCCATGTGATCCACGAAGAAATTCTCTTCTGAAAACACAGGTGCAGGGGGAGACACTCCGGGGAGAAACACCAGTGCTTTTCACACTTCACTGCAAGACCTGGACACAGAATATCACCGAGGGCCTTCTCTCCTAGAAGTTGCTCACATTAATGAGCCTCATCCTGTGTATAAATACCTTGTGTGAGTTTTATCACAGTCTCCAGGTCCAGAAATTAAACTAGAGCAGATTATGGAACTCAAGTAATTTCCAAGTACGACCATTAATCACCTGCGGCAAGTCTCATCACACACTGAGTACTCTTCATTGTTCCTTTAAGACAGGTACTTTATCTTAATTAGTGCTACTACTTCAAAACTATGAACACTAAAGACAATTAACAATGTCCTATCAGAACAAACAGTGTATTATTTCCCTGGTAACCCCACTCAAATGCTCTGATGTGGAAAAAGAAGTATGAAAGACTGGTTGGATTTGTGACTTCCCATTGCACAACGTTCCTGATTTCATCATTGCACAAAATTTTAATGCTATTCTTCCTGGTTATTACTCAAAATATAAAGTCTCAGGGAGCAAGAGCCTTCCTTGTACTTTGTGCTGCACAGGTGCTAACATTTACAGCCTGTCCTCAAAAACCTAAGATTTTACGTATAAGGCTCTTCTAAAAAGTACTTTTGTTTCCTGTGGTGAAGACAAATGCAAACATGAGGTAATGATATCTCACATTCACTGTCTCAAAAAGTCTTCATGTAAAACATCAGGTTGGAGAGCTGGGCGGGGAGACGTTTAATGAGCTATAACAAGGGAAAGTGTAGTCTGGCATCTGGGCAAGAACAACCCCAGGTACCAGGGTACCTGAGGACTGGTCTTCTGAAGAGCAGTGTAGGAGAAAGGGACCTGGGGGTTCTGGTGGACAGCAGGGTGACCATGAGCCAGCAATGTGCCCTGGTGGCCAAGAAGGCCAACAGTATCCTGGGGTGGATCAGAATGGGGGTGGTTAGCAGACTGAGAGTTTCTTCTCCCCTTCTACTCTGCCCTGGTGAGACCACATCTGTAGTATGTGTCCAGTTCTGGGTCCCTCAGTTCAAGAAGGACCTGGATGTGTTCCTGTGTGACTTGGTCTAGGTGATCCTGCTCTGGCAGGAGGACTGGACTAGATGATCTTTTGAGGTCTCTTCCAATCCCTAATGTTGTGTGATTCTGTGAAAACACCACCCATGAAAATATTATTATACTATTATCCTCCAGTCTCAGTGAGGGGAATGTTAAAGTCTAAGAGACTGGCCGTTCACAAACGTTACGTCAGCCCCCGACAAGTCAAATCAAGTATCAGTTTCTTAATAAACAGAAATCTGTGATGTCAATTCTAGGCATTTTCTTATCCTAGCTGGTGATGTCACATACAAGACTAGTAAACACATGCAGGTGTGTTCTTCTAAGAAACACTAACAGGGGATGCTTCTGTATCCTCGTTGGAGACAGAAAAACAGAGAGCTGGAAAAATTGCCTTCAGGAAGAAGAGAGCAGAAGATAGCTCACACTTTTTAACAAACGGAGGTGAGCAACATGACCTGGGATCTGGAAGAAAACAAAAAATGTGTAAAATAAATCACTCTCATCATTTACCAACTTCCATTTTCAACCAAAATACGTGTATTCTTGAAATATTATCAGTCATATTTCTTAATTTGGTAGCAAACTGTTTAAATGTGGCAAAATGAGAAACCCACCTTCCATTTTTAAAAATAAAATCCTACAGTCTTGAGAGTTTTCAGGAAATTCAGAAGGCAGCAGAAATTAAGACCAGTGAGGACTCTGATGGGGAATACTCCATCACGTGGTGCAAAACTCACTTCTTTCCTTTGTAAGAATAAATCAAGCACCAAGCTCAGGTCTCGAGTGCTGCTTGCTGTTTTGTTATTGTGGAGAAGCCAACCAAAGTGTACAGAGATTTTGTTAACAGAAGTGGGACATCATCAAGGGGCATTACTTTTTCTAACAGGAATAGATCTGACACGGATCCCTGACTACTTTTAAGTTGACGAGTGTGTTCCCAGCAATATTCCCAGAACAAAGATAAAGAAGTCAAAAGGAATAGAGAAGATTTCCTTCAGCTTTCGTAACTAGGGAGATAGTTATATCAAGTCTGAGTATTTACATGTCTAACTCAGTTAAGGTCTGGAAAAAATATCTTCAACTTCAGTTTACCTGAGAGTACGTCTCAATTGATCTGCTGGGATTTTTCATCTCAGTTTGCAGATCTGTATCTATAAACTATTTAAGTGGTACAAGCCAGATCTTGGCTCACTCTAATGGCTGGTAAACCACTGCTGGATTTCAACCCCTTAAAACACAAAAGCAGTTAATTTCTTGCAGTGACTACTGAAAAAGGAGCACTGAATGACAAATCTAAGGTACAGTTCCTGTGGGAAAAAGCCAAGAGCTGTTCCCCATTAGGTGATACACCCGGCAGCACTTCCCCTGCCAGTGGGCACAACCGTTACCAGCAGCTGCAGCATAATGAACGCAGCCACTTACGGACAAATCCAAGAGAAAGCAGGTTTCATTCCTTTTGCTTCTGAGAGAGCAACTTGTTAACAGCATCTTCCCTTTCACTACGTTGCTAAGCCACACAAGACTAATCAGACTATTGAGCATACAGCAGGATGTAGGAACAGCTCAAACTGTACTGAAACCCCAGCTCCCTGCATTGTATCATAGGCTACATCTAATGAACTTTATAGGGAGCACAAAGTACAGGGACAGAATCGTTGAATGGTTTGGGATAGAAGGGGTCTTTAAAGATCATCACGGCCAGACACATCTGCTAGATGAAGTTGCTTAGAGCCTCATCTAAACTGACCTTGGAATACTTCCAGTGATGGAGCACTGACAACTTCTCTGAGCAGCCTGTTTGAGTGTCTCACCACCCTCCTCATAAAGAAATTATTCATGTTGATCTATACCTGCTTCCAGTTTAAAACTGTTGCCCCTTGTCCTGTCACTGTGGGCCTTAGTCAAATGGTCTCTGTCCACATTTTTACGAGCTCCCTCGAAGTACTGGAAAACCACATTAAAGTCTCTCTAGAACCTTCTCTTCTCCAGGTTGAACAACCCTAACTCTCCCAGCCTGTCTTCACGGCAGAGGTGCTCCACACTCACGATTGTTTTTGTGGTTCTCCTCTGGTCTTGCTCTAACTTGTGCATGTCTTTCCCATGCTGAAGGCTCCAGGTGAGGTTTCAGCAGAGCAGAGTAGAGGGGTGGACTCACCTACCCTAACCTGCTGCCCACTTGTTTAGATGCACCTCAGGATACCACTGGCTTTCTGGGCTGTCAGTGCACATTGGCAGCTCATGTCCAGATTCCTCAGAACGGCCAACACAGTACTTAAACCTCCCTAACTCCTCAAAAATCTGCTCCCCTGCCACACAATAACTCTGATTTGGGCTTCATGCAATTCAGGTAAGTCATGCATCATGAATCTGAGTACCTCCTTCTTTCTGTCAAGTTACACTGGAAGAATACTTGCTTATGTTACATGACCACGTTAATCTACTTTCTTAGTTACTGCAGGGGTTTGCCGTCACACTTGATGTTTGAAATCTCAGTAAATTGCCCCAGCTACTTCCCAGAGACAGCACTGTGGGCCCAAGCATTCATTTAGATGGCTCAGCCAGATTCTGTCTGTATTACAGTGATAATGACTCATCACTTACTCTCTGAAGAGGAATGACGACTGTGATGTAAATGGAGTCAGGACTGCAGAAGATTTTCTCTGCTGCTTTGCAACAGTCTACACTGATTCCTCAGAGAGGAAACAGATCTTTGCATTTGGGTCCTGTTCATTGTAACTCTCCTTCCAAACGATACTTGTGTGTAACAAGCAACAAGTCATATGTCCGTGTATTATTATGTAGCCTTACCTTTCCAAAGATGCCTGCTTCAAAATGTTCCAGCAAATTCCACCTTCTCCATGACGCAGCTCGACATAAACAGGTGGAATTTTTATCTCACTAGTAAACAGGTATTAGATGTTATTTTGAAGACCAGAAGGGAGCTTAAAGGGACCTATGCAGTAAGACTGGAAGGACTGATTTGGTAAAACTTTGGGTTATTATTGACACAGAGCAGAACAAAACATACAGCATGTACTCGAGCCGTAATTTAAAGGCATGTGGGTTTAACTACAACACAGCCTAAAAAGAATCCCAAAGACCAAACAGAGATAAAATGCACACAGATAAAGCAGACCATTCTGATTTTCACACAATGGCTTTCAAAGAACTCAATGACCACTTAATTCATCTTCTCTTCTTGGAAATTGTCTGCATCATTCATGTAGTCTTCAAGATGATCATATTTCTGCAAATAGAAAGAAAACCTCGTATTATTTTATTAATGTTTAGTAAATTAATTACAAAAGGACTGCTTTTTCATTTCTTCAATACATTAACATGCATGCAGTAACAATTCAGAAGCCAAGTGTACTGGAAAGTAATTACTACAAGTAATTACAAGATTACTACAAGTTCTCTTAATATCGTTCATAGTGTTTCTGAATAATCAGAAGTACTTCAGCGTAAACAGAGGAGTCAAATATTCTTGCTATGCCTCATGTACATGTTCCCAGTCTTTCTAACTTACAGCTTCAGTTTGTCGTGTGGCTGCTTTTAAATGAAACAGGAGCCTACCCACCACAGCCCAGAGACCGTGCAGCTGTCAAAAAGCTTCATGTCAAAAGCTGACACGAACTCTGTGTGAACACAGCAGCAAACCACTGTGTGAAAGACTGCCTCAGCACAAGTGGATGAATGCTTATGCAGAGGTCTGTTCCTGAAGCCCAGTAACTCAGAACTGATCAATTAAGCCAGACATTTTTCCTCAGCTTCCTTTCATCTACTTGGAAAAGGATACGTCCAATAACTCAGCCACACCTTCTGAATCCACCCGCTGTCTTCTAAATGGCTGAAAAGTCGTTTCACTGTGTCTTTGACTGGTTCATCCTGATCACCATCCGACTTGATAATGGAGCTGCAATCCATATACAACTTGTATTTGAAGTGCTTCAAATTGTGATAAACTCTGGTACGATCTGCACACACCACGCCAACCTTCAAAACCTAGACCGAAGCGAACACATCATTCTTCTCTCTGCTAGAACTGTGATTATCTTGACAATATAAAGAATGGCTAAGTCAGCCTAGGAGGATTTCTTTGAAGAGTGAAATAAGCAGAAGGACACTACATGCATAAAATCAGTGCAAGACTGGGTAGTTTTCAGTGCCACAGCAGAATAAATTTTGAGCAAGTGCGCAGCCAGCAGGTCTGTGAAACAGCAGCCTAGCAGCACTGTTTTCTTGCAAACACAACCACGTTCATAATCAGCAGTATCTTTTCTATCTCCTCGTGGAGTGTTGTTATAAGATCACTAACATTTTAGACAGCAATCATATTGTGAAAGCAGAGGAAGAGAAGCTATTTTATTACTGTTGCTTAATATGTAGTACTTCTCAGGGACAGGAAATAGCAGTTCTAGCACTTTGCAGACTGAGTAATATCCAGTATCTCCTCAAGAAATAGCTACAAACAGACACAGGTCTAGAAACATTTATTTAATACATAGAGAGACTGGATTTCATAACAATAAAATCTGAACACAGTGGTTTCACATGACACAAGTGTTAATCTGCAGCTATCTGGGAGGTACAACTAGAGCTTAACGTTGTAAAAATCAGTTTCTGCATTTCCTCGTTACTACCAGTTTTACTTCTCTGATTTCCGTGCAGATTATTTGGCAGCCTTCCTTACAGCAGTATTTATAGATAAACAAATGGTAAATATGCATGAAAACACACAATCAGAGCATGAGTGAAAGTAGGTTCACTGTCATCTTCCAGCACTAGCTTTAAATACAGGCAAACGTTTGCACACATCTTGAACTCAAGGTTTTGTACAAGGAGGTTAAGTGGTGAAAACACTGAGTTATATACTGGTTACAAGAATCTCTGGAAAACCTAAGTTTTCACTGAGAGCATGTAAACTCAAAGGTGTGGGGAGGAAGAGTCAATAGGACAAGGGTGTAACCTTTGTTAGGAGGCTCCACATAAATATGAGAAGGAACTTCTTCATAGTGAGGGTGACAGCACTGGAACCAGCTGCCCAGGGTGGTTGTGGAGTCTCCTTCTCTGGAGACATTTAAAACCTGCCTGGGTATGTTTCTGTGCAACTTGGTCTAGGTGATCCTGCTGTGGCAGGGGGATTGGACTACACGATCTTTTGAGGTCCCTTCCAATCCCTAATGATCTACGATTCTGTGATTCATCTGCATTTAAGGACATCTTGCATTTTGCAAGAGTAAGCGTTGCTCCATTTCTGCATGAGAAGCAGTTCAAGTACGTACAATGGCAAGTCAGAAGAGGAATATATGCCCTGAGCACAAATTACTACTCCAACCCATGGAGACAAAGCCCATCAATCAGGTAAGAAATCCATATCTGGCTGGTTTTTGGAGGTCAGGTTTTCTACATCCAAAAGTACGTGTAAAGAAATTCAGCTCATGACACATACAGGAGAAACTGATTTAGCTTTATTGAAAAAAAACTCCACAACCAAGCATCAACACTGCTCCAGGGCAGCTCTGCTTTGGACCAATGTCCTGTCACACCTTTGTGAGTAAGGAGCACGTAAATGGCAAAAGGTCAAAGTCCTTTGCACCAGTAATGGAAGCTGTCACTGCACTTCTGTTGTGGGTCAGGTGCACCCGTACCCAAATGCTGCACACTGGTCTCTTCTGAGAATCACAGAATCATGCAGGTTTGAAAAAACCCTTGGGATTGAATCCAACCATCAATCCCACTCAACAAGTTCACCACTAAACCAGATCCCCCACTACATCTAAGCGACTTTTAAATTCACCCAGGGATGGGCACTCAACCACCACCCTGGGCAGCCCATTCCAGTGCCTGACCACTCTTTCCGTGAAGAATTTTTTCATGATGTCCAATCTAAATTTATCCTGTTGGAGCTTGAAACCCTTCCCTCTGGTTCTGTTGCTAATGACCTGTGAGAAGAGACCAGCACCAACATCTCTACAGTGTCCTTTCAGACAGCTGCAGAGAGCGATGAGGTCTCCCCTAAGCCTCCTCTTCTTCAAACTAAACAGCTCCAACTCTCTCAATCTGTCCTTATAAGATTTATTCTCCAGGCCCTTCACCAGTTTTGTTGCCCTCCTCTGCACTCACTTCAGCACCTCGATGTCTCCTCTGTACTGAGGTGCCAAAACTCGACACAGTACTCAAGGTGTGGCCTCACCAGTGCTGAGTCCAGGGGGACAATCGCCTCCTTACTCCTGCTGGAAAAGCCACAACGGTGATACCCTTTATTGTTGCCACTGGTAATAATCTGAATACTCTTTCAAATTACAAGAAAGGTAAGTTTTAATCAACATTTACAACCTGCATTTTCAGGAGGCTTTTCCAAATGCACAACCGAATGTTTGCATCTATGAGCTGTCCCCCAAAACACCTGACCTATTTGTACACACTAGCACTAACTACTGACAGCTACAGTAGCACTTTATAAAGATTATACAAACTAAATTTATATGTATTATTGATATATTTTCCTAAATATATGAATGAACTTAAATATATGAACCAGCAGCATAACTGATACAAGCAGGCATAATGTCACTGAAATCAAGAGACACACATCCGACCTGATCTGCAGAAGGTGGTTATTAATCAAAATTTTAACCACCTTGAAAAAACCCAAAACATTTCCTATTACTACACTGCACTTCCCTACTGACCTTGTACACGCACCTTTGTGCACCTGTTTTCTACTGCGAACTGACAATCTAGAGCTTGTGTTTGGTCCTGTAAGTGCTTCTGAAGTGCCAGACCTACGGACCAGTGCATAACCTGATTCACTCAAATTTCCAGAACTGAAAATTTCCACTTGCTGAAACAATCATGACTCAGCTGCAGTGTTTCATAGAGCATTTCATAACCTTACGTATCCCAAGCAATGAAGTGCAGTAATTGGAACATTATGTGAAGCGAGATAGGAGATGCATCCTGCATCAAACTGATGGCCCCAGTCTCCTGTGACAACAGCTAGCAGGAGATACCTGGAAAGTTACTGTCAGATGCAGGATGAACGCCAGAAATGCCCATAACACTAACACACAGCTTCTAGCAGTCAACAGTTAATACAGTCTGTATAATCCTGACTACCGTGTTCCATAGTGTAGAAAAGCTTCCACAAGAACCAGTCTAATTCCTTTTGGGACTCACTAACACTTTTTGCGTCCAAAGGACCTTGTGGCAATGAGTTTCTTAGTTCATTGATGTGTGAGCTGTAAAGTATTTCTCCAGTGGAGAAACACCAGAGGCAAAGATCTAAATATCGTATCGTGTAATTACACAACGTGTTTCTAAAACAAGATAGATTGTCTAAAAATACAGTGCTGTTTCAGAACGCAGCTTTGGAAGGAACCTCTGTAGTGTACTTGTTCGAATTTTTTCCTCTCAGAGTTTTCAGTGACTCTGTCCTAATGCTTAACTTATCTACTAACACCAGCTGTATCAGCCAAAGTTGTGTTAAACCACTTTGTATGGAATGCAGGAACACAGCCTGACAACAGCACATGCAGCGACTGAATCCATGTCCTCTAAGCGTGGTGATAAATGGAAGAACAGCACCAAGACTGAGAGCAGAAAACAGTTCACGATCTAGGTGATGCAAAAGCAAGAAATGGGGGTGGGGCACCTATACCTCAAAAGAGTTTGATTTCTCCCTGATCACGGAGGAACAAGAATTGGCAGCTACACACAGAATAATCACTGTGAGCCTAAGCACAACTGCAACAGCTGTTTCTCTTCTCTTCCTACTGGCAACACAGAATACTTCAGAGATTAGAGAAAAGGAAAGTTCTGTGCAGAAGAAGAGGGTTGGAGGTCTGTTTTTGTTCTCTCCACATCCACTTTTCTCGGGTACTTTCAAATAAAACTTTAGAGACTAGTCCAACTACGTGTTTCCATTCAGTCTGATCTGCCAGTGCTGAACCGCCTTCTCTTTCAGTCAATTAAGTTCTTGAAGTGCCAGTTTTATGTAGCCCCGCGTGCCTTTGCTCTTTTTTCCTCCTTTCTTCTCAACTGGCAGGACAAACTGATCGATGCATTGCCAGCGGAACTTCAAAGACTGCTTGAGAACAGCACCATCAGCAGCCTAAATTACAGGTCACTGTACAAACACAGATTGTGCTACAAGGCACTACTGGCAAGTGCTCAGCAACTGGCTCTCCTGGGTGGGTTCTACATAGCCTGGGCTACATTGAGCATGTGCATGGCAGGCACCTCATCAAATGCTGGGGTACACGGGGTAAAATTAGCTCTCATTTTCTCCTGTTAAGCTGAACAGGACAAAAATGAATTAGCAAGTTAGTTCAATGTTCAGCAGAATATTTTAAGTTTTTTCGAAGTGAAAAATAGCTACTGCTTTGTATAGAACGATGTTTGGACACCAGTGAAGGAATTGCTACTGCTACTTCCACGGTTAAGAGTGAAGATTGAATACTGTGCTCCTTCATTTCAGATTTCTTGTTATGTAAGGCACACACTTCCCCTTGAAAAACTGACATTTTTAAACGTAGTGCTCTGCATTTTAAAGTCCTTTATGAAAGGAAGAATAATGACTGTATGACGGACTCCTGTATCAATGCTAGCTGACTTGCCTTGCTGCAAAAGCCTCGCTCTTCTGACTGTCATGCACAAAGACTTATCAAAACAGAGTATTAACAACTGCTGCTCAGAAGGGTCTGTAAGGGCTTCAAGGAAAACTGTGGTTAACATGATTTTCCTTGTTTATAAATACATAAAGGGTGGGTGTCAGGAGGATGGAGCCAGGCTCTGCTCAGTGGCATCCAATGACAAGACAAGGGGCAGTGGGTGTAACCTGGAACATAGGAGGTTCCACATAAATATGAGAAGAAACTTCTTCTCAGTGAGGGTGACAGAGCCCTGGAACAGGCTGCCCAGGGGGGTTGTGGAGTCTCCTTCTCTGGAGACATTTAAGACCCGCTTGGATATGTTCCTGTGTGACTTGGTCTAGGTGATCCTGCTGTGGCAGGGGGATTGGACTAGATGATCTTTTGAG
>JAOXOE010029894.1:0-13783 GCA_028565055.1 Phoeniculus purpureus | reverse complement strand
CGGCGCGTGCGCGGCTGCAGAGCCGCCCGTTCGGCTGCACCGCGTGGGGACGGGGCGGGGAAGGGGCTGGGGCGTGTTTAGTTCTCAAGTGGCGGGAACTGGGCTTAAGCCGCGAGGGGGGCGCGTCTAAGTCACGAGGGGCGGCCAAGGGGCGGGGCCGGGCTAACCTCGCGCAATACTTTACCCCCTCTGAGTCCGTCACAGTAACCCCAAACTCCTCTCCTCTGTCCCAGCAACCCGGAACCCTCTCCCATTTCCTATCAGTAGTGCCAAACCCTGTCCCATTCTCTGCCAGTAACCCTAAATTCCCTCACAGAACTTGTAAGCCCCTCCCAGTAACCCCAAGATCTATTCTAGTCTCTCCCAGGAACACCAAAGTTCTACCAAGTAACACCAAACCCCTTACCAGTTTCTCCCAGTAAAGCTGAAGTCCTCCACAGTAACCACAAGACCTCTCCCATTATCTGCATTTAACTCCAAATGAAACCTCCAGCTCCCCAGCCCTCATCCCTCAGCTCCCTCCTCAGAGCCTGGATGAGATGAAGGTATTCCGCTGATCAGCACCATTCATCATCCAGAGGCAGGTGCTGGAATGAAAGGACAAAGCCAGCAACTGCAGCCTCCTACCAAGCAACCATCAGCATTCAGCCTGTCTGCATTTATGCAGCTGCCAATTTGCTTTTGCATGCTCTTGACTCCAGTCACATAAAAAATGTTCATTCAAAGGCACTGTCCATCTGTCTATGTTCACTACCAAGTACTAATAACAGCAGCTGAATCAATATCTGTGCTTTTATAAGGAAACAATTCTCTAGTAATTCACTAAAGCTGCCCAAGATGTTACCATGCAGCACAGAACGTAAGTGAAGAGTCCCAACAATTCACAGCCTTTCTGGCTCCTGTTCATGACACTTGATATTAGGGCCAAGGCAAGTGACTTGATCAAACCAGAGCTTTCCCACAGGACTGTCAGAGACAGGATTCCTTTTGGACTTGCTGTCATGTGGAGGGAAGGTCAGCCAAAACATCCACCTTCTGAAACTGACGTTGCCCCAGCTGCCCACAACTGAGTGCAGACTGGCTCACGTCTGTAGGTACGGAACTCAGACACACGAAGTCACGCAGGTACCGTTGCCCTCACGGCCCTGATGCGTGCTGTTGGAGTCACACTGGGAACAAATTAGGGTTCCTTCCTTTTCTAAAGCGTAAGTTACCTGCCTTCAGCGTCAGTCTGGGGTGCATAGGCATTGTTCACTCTTTTGTTTCTTTCACTGCTTCTTCCACCACAGCCTTGATTTCTTTATCTTCTTAGAATGGTCTTCTCACGCCCACTGATCACCTTTTGGATCCTTAGGGCAAGGGCTGTCCAAAGGAAACATGGGGTACCCGGTACCCGAGCTGTTGGCATTTGTTAAAGCTGCTGATACCACTGGTAGCGGTTCAGTCTGTTGCTCTGGATATTGCCCTAAAATTTTCTTGAGTTTAGTTTTTATGAAACTGCTGCATCTTTTCCGACCAGTCCAGAGTGCTGCACGTGGCAGGATATACGCAGCCGTTGTTTAATTCCCTGTTTACTCATGAAAGCTTGATCTGCTTCACTTGCCAAATCTCCTGCTTTTCTATCCTCCACTGTCTGGAGCTGGGGAGCGCAGCCTGGGGAGGGGTGGGCCAGCTGTGACAGTTCAGGAGCAGCCACGAGCCACTGGCACCGCGCAGGATCCATGCAGCCCAACAAGCATTAGCGGTGGACCCATGGGGACGGAAAGGGTGACAGAAGGGATCTGCATGTGTGGAAAGAGCTCGCTCCTGCTGTCCGACTCCAGCAAGGGCGATAACGTGCTGCAGAGGAAGCACGTCCAGCCACGAGAGCACCAGATCGGAGAGGCCTGAGCAAAGCAGGAAAGGGAAGGCATTTAGGCCAAGCCTTCGCACTTGCATTTGTTCCTTTTGCAAAGCCAGGTTGCTCTTCTTTTCCCCCTCTCCTTCTTCTGCCTAACTGTTTGCCAACAGATGTCCGCTGGAGGGGAAGCTGCTCTGCCGGGGCGGTGTTTTCAGCGGACTGAGGCAACTGCAGCAAGAAGGACCTGCCGCAGCACCTTTGCAAGGCTCAGCTCAACTGTACGATGGGTCACTTCCTGATCAACGACTTCAAAGTTGGGCAGATCAGGAAATGGGGTGGGAAGCATGTGTCACTTCCAGGTCTTTTTGCGACAGGATCTGGACTAATTGAGAGGAACTGGAGTTGGGTGGAGATGAACACAGCTGGGATAAGGAAAGTGGCTGCATTCATGAAGTCGTAACTAGCCTCTTCAGTTCGAGCCCAAGTGGAAACCAGGGGAAATCAAATACATGCGAGAACTAGATCTGGTGAAACTACAGGACTTTGGAGTTGGAAGTACCCTAAAGATCATCTAGTTTCAGCCCCTGTACCATGGGCAGGGACACCTCCCACTAGAACAGGTTGCTCAAAGCCCATCCAGCCTGGCTTTGAAAATACCCAGTGAGAGAGCACCCACAACCTCCTTGGACAACCCGTTCCAGTGTCACCACAGTGAAGAACTTCCTCCTTGTATCTAAGCTGAATTGACCATCTTTCGGTTTGAAGCCATTTCACCTCATCCTACCACTACAGGCCTCTAAAAAAATTCCCTCCTCAGCTTTCTTATAGGCCCCCTTCAGATACTGAAAAGTCACAATAAGGTCTCCCTGTAGCCTTCTCTTCTCCAGGCTGAACCACCCCAGCTTTCTCTCAGCCTGTCCTCACAAATGAGACCCTCCCCTGGACTTACTCCAATAGCTCCTTCTTGTGTTAGGGGCTCAAGAACTGACACAGTACTGCAGGTGGGGTCTCATGAGAGTGGAGCAGCAGGGAAGAATCATCTCCCTGGACTTGCTGGCCACACTTGTTTTGGTGCAGACCAGGATGAGGCAGGCTTTCAGGCTGCACACTGCTGGCTCATGTCCGATTTTCATCGGCCAGCACCCTCGAGTCTTTGTCCACTGTGCTGCTCTCTAACACTGTTCTGCCCAGTCTGTGTTTGTGCTTGGGATTGTCCTTGTCGTACTTCATGATGCTGGCAGGGACCCACCTCTCAAACCTGTCTCTCTCCGGATGGCGTCACTTCCTTCCAGAATGTTTAGTGCGTCACACACCTTGGTGTCATCTGCAAACTTGCTGAAGGGGCACCAAAGACTACATAAAACAGTTCCCTGGGGAACACCGCTCATCACTGGTTTCCTCTCGGACACTGAGCCACTGGGCACAACACTGGGGTGCGGTTATCCAGACAGCTTCTTGTCCACCAAGTGGTCCATGTTTTTCCAATGCGGATGCCAGGACATTACGCAGGACAGCACCCAATGCTTTGCACAAATCCAGGTAGCTGACATCAGTTGCAACTTGAAATGTTTTTTTTCCTTAATTATTTCAGGTTCTTGGAGATCCTTACACTGAAGTGCTCTACTTGCGTAGAAGGGAGAAAGGCTGTAGAACAGTCTGAGCTGTCTCAGGGTGACAACTAACCTCCTCTAGTAAGTTCCTGCTAGGAGCCTCCAGAACTTAAGGAGAAGCCAAAACATTGAAAAGCTATTGGTTGGGTCATACTCTGGGTTGAAGTTTGCAGCCACACATCACAGATTCAACCACACAATAGGAATACATCAGCTTGCAGCACACACTACCTGGAAACCAAATCCTGTCATTTCTTTGGTGCCAATGTAGAGCGATGCTGATCTGAGGGACCGGCTTCCAAGGCCAATCTGAGCTCAAAACCTTAACTCAGAAGAGCTGAGCTATTAAATACTAGCTACTAGTCTCGATTCACCATGGAAAAACCTTTCCTTCTAAAGCCTCTGTGAAAGGCAAATACTGCTCTGCTCCTCCACATCTCAGATGAGGATAAAGAGACAGTGGGGATTTTGCTGACATTTTGCAGAGCAGCTTACTGGGATGGAAATCCATCATTCCCAAGGAGTGCGATGCACTGGAGAAGGCTGTTGAATCTAACACAGCCTTATTCGCTGTCTTTCACGGTTCTGGTGGCTACTAGGGGGTAGCAAAGCATGGCCAAGGCATGAGCAGCACCTCCGAGAAGCACAGCCATGAACAGACAGGCTTTGCCTGTGAACGACTGGGCTTGCTCAGGTCTAGGCACTTGCTTGTACAGCTTCGATCATCGTCAAGACCCTGTTATCGGCAGCACGCACATCTAAGGAGGAGATGATTAGAGCTCATGCTTCTGGGATCCAGCAGCATGTAAAACTAGTAGTACAACATGGTTTCACACGGCTAAAACAGTCGAAATCTGAACCCAAATCAGAGTCAGGAACGTCCTCTTTCACCTGTGGCTGAAGCACAAAGGTGTGAGCTGACTTGTCAACAGAAAACCAAGACAGATCAGTGCACAAAATGAAAGGACATTCAAGACAGTAAAGATAAAACCAGTAGGTGGAAGGCAGAATGATCTACCATCGGGTGACCAAGTCTTGCAAGGGCAGCTAGGGCTGCTTAGAAGCACTGAACTGTCCACGCTTGCCCCAGGTAACAGACCTGAGCACACGTGCATGCTCAGAACATCCACAAGCCAAGTGGAGTTTGAAATAGAGTCCTGCACTTGGAGAAAATAAGACATAAATCCCTTCAAATTCACCCAAACAAAACCTCTAGAAAAGCAACAGCTGCTGAGTGGTAGGAGAACGCGAGGGAATGATCTGTTGCCATCGTGACAGCCAGCTCACACCTAGTGGTCCCCATGAGTGCATCCAGGACACCCAAGAGTTTAAGCAGGTCTGCTACGGAGGGATGACTTCCTAACAGCAAAACCGACCCCAAACCTGCAGCACACGTTGTCCCTTTAGTGACGGGGCAAGCACGCCGCATTGCCGCAGGACACTTGCTCTGTGGGCGACTCAACAGCTAGTTCTTTTCCACCGTCCTGTGCTGTGACAACACCGCGAGGTGGGAGTGCTCCCTCTCTTCCGCTTTTTAAGCTTGCTGCTTTCGGACCGGATGCGGAGACCTCACGGTGTCCCGAGGGAACCCGTGGCCTTCTGACAGTGAGAGGAGTTACACGTTCACTGTGCAGATCAAGTGATTTGCCTGAAGGGACATTAAGTTTTGTGCAGAACTGAGGTGTTTCAAAGCGCACGACTGGCAGAAGCTGCTGAAGAAGCTGCACTGCCTGCCTGCTATCTGTCTTTTTCTTTCAGCATCAGGCAGTTCTGTGGGCAGACACCTGTCTACTCCAGGCCATCTGACACTTTACTCATTGCTTTCTTCAAGCACCCTCTGGTTTTGATCTCAGCAGATGCTTTCCTGATGAGGGGCACGGGATGCTTTTTTCTGGGAGACAAGTGACACCAGGACTGTTACACCACGGGATGCCTTCTGCTTCTCTGCAAAGCGCTCAGCAGCTGGAGACACCACAAACCAGCGAGGAAGCCTGAGCGTGCTGGTTCTCGCGCTCTTTCACTCATGGTCATATTCTTTGGTTTAACTGCACTGATGCTGCAGCAGTGTTCCCACAGCGAGCACGTCGCCACCCAAGTAGCCACAGAAACGCTATTGCTTTGTGTGTCCCATGCCACGAACAACCTCCCTGCGCTTCCACTGTGACTAAGGAGCTGGCTTACCCAGTTCAAGCTTTCGACAGTTAGAGAGCGCGTGTCGCACGTGCGCTGCGAGGGAAGCGCCCGAGCGTCTGCTCGTGCGCACAGCCGGCCACAGTAGTCGACCAGAGTGCCAGGAGCCCCGGCCCTAAACTGCCTTCGTGCCTGTGCACTCTGCCCATGTCTTTGTCTGCTGCTACGAGTAACTGAGCATCGTGACAGACCCTCAAACTTTGCTAAGGCTCAAAATGCTTTTCAGTTACAGCAAGTAACGGGGAGAGGAGGAGCCCGTGCACACAGATCACCATGCTCTTCGTGACAGCCCTTGGAGCAGCCAACCTCCTTACAGGGAAAAGGAAGTGCAAGAGGGCTCTTAAATGGCGTCAGCGAACATTTTTCTACTAAAGCAGGTTCTGGCAGAAAGAACCTGGTGTTTCTTTGTGGGAAACGCTTCATTAAAATAAAATCTGAAAGACACTTACCTGAAAAACCAACATATTGCAAAACCAGATGGCCCTTATCTCCTCTAGGCACCTAATTGGCAGGTTGCCTTGCACGGCCCCTCGGTGATGCTCTGGCCTCTTGTTAGCCAGAAGCAGATTGTAGCTTGATGTGAGAATTGTGTGCAGTGATGAACCTGCACTGTTGACAAGCACGAGATCATAGATCACAGCTCCCAGAAAATCCAGCAATGGCTGGATTCCCAAACATACTGGTTCCGATTGGGCAGCAATACTTCATTTTTCTATTTCTCCTTCTCTGGAGGTCCGTATTTTTCCACCCTATTGATTCTCCAGATTTCCCCAAGGCTAGACTGCAAGGTAGCGGTACCACTGAGAGCAAAGATCCTCAGTTTTTCTGACCTTTCAAAGCTCCAACATCTAATCAAGACTGTCATCACTTGAAAAACATGGAAAAATAAAGTGGGCAAAGAGCGTTCCTTGTTCAGGCGGGAAAAGACCATCCAACATGCACACCCCGGATGCTGTTTGGTAGCCCCCGTCCTCTGCTCTGAGAGCAGCGATGTATCTGACTTTCTGGCGTAAATTAACTGATCCAGTGACTGCTTTCTGTTTATCAGTACAATCCTGTCAAGGCACCCCAACTCAAAGGGCGATCGCTCACATTCTGTTCCTGGCAAGAAACATCTGCTCTTAGCAGCAGCGACGCTGCTGTCGCAGCCAACAGCACAGCCACCGGTTCCTTGTACTGCGTCTGGGAAAGGGACACGTTACCGTGTCCTGGCGACAGGCAATATTCCACATCCATGCCCACACTGTGAAGGAAACAGACAGACCCTGAGAAGGCAGCTTCAGATTTGCATTTCCAGCTGCCAACCGAAGGGTAAGGTTGGCTGTGGCCGCAGGGATTGCCGCAGCTGAGCGCCTCACTGCGTTACAGCCAAGACAGAATCAGGACCTGCAGGGATAGCTGGCTTGCTGGAAACCGAAGCCACCAGCTCTCAAACGGACAAAGCAGTAGCTTCAGCACGCAGCACCACCAGCTGGATGTCCAGGTCTCCCCCGACAGCAGGAGTCTCTGCCGCCAAAGCTGCAATTCCCTCTCCGGCTCCTGGAGACAGGAATTCCGTTCTGCTTTATCAGGACAGTCCGCAGTACAACAAAGCAAGAACCGGCAGACAAAGCCCCAGGCGCTTTTGCCTCTGAAATCAGACACCTTTTAGCAAGCCTTGAACCTTCACAAACCGTCCTCCAAAGCACTGCAGGAAAACTGCAGAGAGAAATACGTCACCTCCACCAATGCCACAGGGCCCGATCGGTAACGTTCCGCTTGCCAGACCAAGAGCCGACAGCAGCCCAAAAGGCATCTAGCAAGCAGAGGCTTCACTACACACTAAAAACAAAGGCAGCTGTCACCAGCAAACACTCACAGAAACCAGGCCAGCCCCACTGCTCAATCTGGCGGCCCCTTTCCGGAGCACCTGAACCTTACTCCAGAGGGTGCCTGCTGGAAACGTGAATTCATCGCATTACAGCAATGAATGACAGCTGGAAAAGACTCGGGAGAGCAGAAGAAAGTCTGACTCGCTCATGCAAAAGCCACAGCTACGTGTGCCTTCTCCACCAGCAAGGCAGCACTAGTAGTTCTCCGGTAATGGACTGTTTGGCCACAAGCCTGCATCGGTGTGATGAAGTGCCATTCCCAACTTCACCCTCTGGAAAGCCTCTGCAAATCAGACTGATTGCTAACTGTGTCTTGAGACAAGCAAGCATGTCAAGGAAGTGTAAACCTGGAAAAGGAAGTGGCTGTGTCCAGCAAACTCCAGCTTTTGTTCCCCTCCCATCCCTCCTTACTGTTCTCATTAGTTCTTAGGTGTTGTCCTCCACATCATGTTTTCTGCTCGACAAGCTCTGCTCCAAACCCCACACCCACACACCATTACTAGCAGCCTGTTAGGCTGAAGCCCTAGCCATTGTCAGTTGTCCTACAATAACAAACTACAGCTTCATTTTCATTCTTTCTTGATGCAGCTCTCACCGGGCATTTGCCCGTTTCACAAGGAGGAAGGATCACTTAGGATCCCGCAGCGTGTCACCAGTGCAGCTTGACCAGCATCCACATTGCGTTCTCACCACTGAGCTCTGGTTCCTTCATCACGGGCTCTCGAGAATTCCAGGCAGGATGTTGCCTCATCTGGGAAGGGCCACAGCCCGTAATTTCTGCCTAGAGGATCAGGCAGAGGTCTGGCTTTGTTCTGAACGAAGCAAGCGCCCTTCTCAGAATGCAGAGGACGCTCAAACGTGCAGTAACTGTAGACTTGCAGAGCAAGTGCCACTGAACTTCAAAGCTACTAGGGGCTTTCAGAGGGGACAAGACAACTCAAGACTTTCAGGAAGGTGGGGTTGTTTGGTTTCTACTCAGTCAAATTGGTTCTGTCTGTACAGCGACACTTGGCCTTGCCTCTCGGAAAGCTGCTTGTTTATAGAAGTCGCATAAAAGACTCAAGGGCAGCTGCCAAGTGCCTTTGGCTCCAATTCATTAGTGACTAGCGCAGCACTAGGTGACAGGAGCTCAGGCAAGATCAGCACCACATTGTAGGGTGGTTGTAGGTCCTGCCTGCACACCCCAACAGACCAGGAAACAGCCATCAGATGCACAATGACTGATGGCAAAACAAGGACCCGGGGCCTTGCGCATCCCGTCAGTGTCTGCGTGCTTACGTGCCGTGCCTGGAGCTCATTTGCAGGCTTGTGACCTTTTAAGAGCAGGCGAGAAGGGCTCCTACACTTTGTGCCCCTCAGGGGTGACAGAACGCTGTCACGGTAAAAGAACTGGCTCTTTGCTTTCTCGAATTTCTACTGCAGCACCAGCGACTGCTCCTCTCTCCCTTGGTTCTGTCCCTCTGCAAGATCATTTCCAAGGGACACAGAGGAGATGGAGGGAAGGTCCTATGAGAAAAGAGCACAACGACGCAGGTCTGGGCGCTTCAGTGGGGAGTCTGCTCCTGCACTGTCCTGGGACAAGCCCGCTGGCTGTACCCTACTGAAAACGAGAGAAAGAGGGAATATCTCACACGAGAAACAGACGGGCGTCAGGAGACTATTATCTGTGGCTTTCTCTTGGAGGAGGATTTCCTTCCCATCTGTGTTATGCCTGACTGCCTCGGAAACAAGCGGAGCAGGAAGCAGCAACAGACCTCACTGGGGTTGCTTTGGATTACAATTAATTCTCCTTCCAGTCCCTGGACGGGTTGGGGAGAACACGACTGAGCAAGCCTGCCACTTCTACAGGCAGAGCGAGGGCACCGTCACCTGGAAAAGCCTGAAGGGACGCTTTTTCTAACGAGGAGCCCCGCCATCAGACGGGCTTTTCCGCAGGCTGCGTGAAGAGGAAAGCAAACAGACCACCGGCCACTGCTCCGACAGCAAAACACGTGCGGCGCGCGCAGGCCTCCAGAGGAGCTCCCCACGCTGCTGCACGTGGGCTCTGGACAGCTGCCGCGACTGCTCCGTCCCACAGACAAGAAGCCTCTCAAAGCCTCTCCAAACCTGAAGGGCTGGGACAAGGCAACAAGAAGAACAGTTGAACATAACAGAAACACCCTAACTCTAAGTTTGGGGGAGCCAAATTCCATCTCAGCTTGAGCACAGGACAGTCACCCGGCAATCCTCAGCTCAAGACCTGTCCCAGTGTCCACAGGAGAGACACTCCTCTGGACTTTCAGGAACTGAAGGAGGGCAGAGGGCCGACGAGATGCTCCTGCTGGCAGCTTACTGTGCTGATTTTATTCTTTGCTTCACCTGGTCATTTCCCCCGTCCTGTTTTGCTAGCGGCAGCAGGGGTGAAGACGACTGCCACAGAATACCCATCAGACTGCACGGTGCCTTTCCGAGGCATCATTTTCAATTACCACCCAGCTGCTACCCACATCCTCACAACGAACCGACAGCGCAGATCGTCAGCGGAGGGCAACACAGGAAACGGGTGTCTAGAATTGTTGTAAACTGTTATAAAGAACTTGCTGGCCCTTTCCGTCACTCCACAGGCCTTCTCTCGTGGGTTAAACTCACCCTCTTCATGATGACATTCAAGGGCGATCCGTAATGATTCTTCACGGAGAACATTTAACGTACTGAACACTGAGAGCCCGGGGGAGACAGATCTTCAGAGCTAAACCCCTAGACAAAACACAACCACACTGCGTGCAGGGCACATACTCCATAGAAGACAGAATCACACAGACTCTGAGAACAATTCGACTTTGTTTTTACCAGATGCAAGAGGTTTTCGCTCTCTACTCCTCAGTAAAGCTGGCTCCACATCTGACAGAGCATCTTCAGAACAAAGTGCTCTCTGGAGAGCGTGATAAACTAATATGGACAGAAAATTGCCCTCACTAAAATAACACTGCACAGGTGTGGATGTCCAGCTATTCCCCACGCAGACTCATTGTCTAAGAGATGCTGCATGACTTTACTCACCCATGTACATCTGCAGGCCAGCAGGAGAAGGAGAGAGGGGGAAAAAAAAAGTAAGAGATCTTGATGGACTCCCAAGATTAGAAGAGGAGAATCCATTTTCATTTGGTAGTAACATCTCTGCCCAAGGGAGCAAGGCACTGCAACCGCGGCCCTAGAAAGGTAACGCCTCTGCCCTCGTACGCAGAATGTGGCGTTTCGGTTACGCCACCCTAAGATCTACCCTTGTTAAATGACTGGCTGTGAGAGTGAAAAGGTCTCAATCCAGGCATCACCCAGACGGTGAGCAGGTCTGCAATGGTGGAAGAGAACGCTGCAGTGTGACCGCAGTACTGAAATCATTTACCAAAGATGTAGTGACTTGAGAGTTGAGTAGCTCAGTTGTCTTTGCGAAGTCATAGAATCGTAGAATCATTACGGATTGGAAGGGACCACAGGATCATCTAGTTCCAACCCCCCCACCATGAGCAGGGACACCCCACCCTAGATCAGGCTGGCCAGAGCCCCATCCAGCCTGGCCTTAAACACCTCCAGGGATGGAGCCCCAACCACCTCCCTGGGCAACTCATTCCAGGCTCTCGACCTTCTTGGCCACAAGGGCACATTGCTGGCTCATGGTCATCCTGCTGGCCACCAGAACCCCCAGGTCCCTTTGTCCTATGCTGCTCTCCAACAGGTCAGGTTTTGATAACTGGGTGGCCAAGAAGCACCATCAGGACCATGACACGGTTCAGGTACCGTGAACCAGCTCCTACCTCCGGTCATAAGTCATCAGATGGCCTGACCCCATCCAGTGTAGCTGAAGTTTCCATTCAACAGCTACCACGTGGGATGTATTTTTGTTTAAGCAAAGGCTCAGCCAATCACCCCAATGGTCTCATCCCCAACAGCGAGGCAAAGGACGGTGTTTGTGATTGATGCCTTCCACTTCCCAGCCCTGTTCCTCCCCACCCTGTAAGGAAATACGGCTTTGCCACAGCAGTAAAGGCTGTGGTTTCACTGTAGGGCTCGGTGTCAGCAAAACCCTTCATCGTCCTCTGGGGGGGAGGGCAGTGATGTGGAGGACAAAAGCAGCAGTGTTTGGGGCAGGAGAAAACCCACCACCTCCTGCGACCACTTCCCTTCCCCAGGCAGCCCTTCCACCCAGCCACTTCCCGTTCTCTTGCTCCTCAGCCCTCTCCAACTGCAAAAGCCCTAATGAAAACGAAACATGCCTGTCATACACAACGAGGAGAGGCTCAGCTGCTGGTGAAAAGAAGAGAAAGTGTGAAATTACAGTATCAGCGTGAGAGGGAGAGATATGAGCCCTCATTCCCCAGGAGAGGATCCAAAAGTGCATCATTTTTTCCATTCACAAGTGGCATTCAAGGGGCAGCTTTTGGAAGCTGAGTGGAAGACGCAGAACAAAATCGGTGCTTGGGAGCAGAGGTGACTATTTCTGCCCTAAATATTTGGACAGAAATTGTCCTCTTTCACCCAACCTATGAGGACAGGCTGAGGGAGTTGGGGTTGTTCATCCTGGAGAAGAGAAGGCTCCAAGGAGATGTTATAGCAGCCTTCCAGTACCTGAAGGGGGCTACAGGAAACCTAGAGAAGGACTGTTCACAGGGGTGTGCGGAGACAGGACAAGGAGCGACGGTGTTAACCTAGAGCAGGGGGTGTTTAGACTGAATGTTAGAAACAAGTTCTTCTCAACAAAACACTGGAGCAGGTTGCCCAGAGAGGTGGTAGATGCTCCATCCCTGGAGACAATTGAGGTCAGGCTTGATGGGGCTCTGAGCAACCTGAGTTAAAGATGTCTCTGCCCACTGTAGGGGGTTGGACTAGACAAGCTTTGAAGTTCCCTTCCATCCCAACACACTCTATGATTCTGTGATTCTATGAGTCTATGATTTTGTGATTCTATGACTCCATGATTCCATGATCCTGTGATTCCATGATTCTTTACCATTCTATGACTCTACCCCAGCTTGGGTGGGCATGTGGAGGTGGGCATGGACAGCCAATGCTTTATCTGGCCTTTCTGACGACAAACCCTTTCGGGATTAATAATAATAATAGTAATAACAATAGTCATCTTAATAATAATGTACAACTATTTTTAGGATGTTTTTCTTCTTCACAAAGAACTTGAGGCGCCCTGGGTGAGGAGGAGACTTGCTGGTGTCTGTGGTAGGGGATACTCGTCTCCTACACTCATGAGAATCTCATTTATTTCTAAAGAGGGCTTTAACAGAGCATAAAAATGTTACCACACATCTTGCTCAGACGAAGGATTTTTCCAATCTACATTTCGGTGCCAGATAGAGGGACTATAAAATGAGTTACTGTACCTTGAACTTCTGCCTTGGCTGTAGTGATGGGAATTTAATTAGAGAAACTGACCGTGTCTTCTGGAACCCAAATCCGCGTCACTCGGATGCGTAAGAATGACCAGTGACGTGAGAGCTCACGGTCCTGGAGGAGCTGGACCTAAAGGACAAAACGACAGGTAAAGGACTGGAGAGCGAAGACCACTGCTGGCCCAGCAAAGCAGCACCATGTAAACTCTTTTCCAGCTCAACTTTTAACACCTCACACCATGGCCAAAATACGTTAGAAGTGTGTCTGAGGCACGAGGGCTGGGCTCAGACTGTGTGTAAAACTGAGCTCGGAACACAGTTTGACTTTTCCAGGTTATTCTTGTGTTCCAAGGACCAGCAGCATCCTGGAGCCAACTGCACATGCTACTCGGTATGGAGCAGACCACACATCTCATAGCCCACGAAGCTCCCGACCTTCTTGGCTCTGGCAAGCTGTGCTGGACTGTGATAGATCTGGACCGGCTGGGGCTCCGCTGGCTGTGGAACAACAGTTTCAAACCTGGGTTTTACATCAGCCATCAGAAATAAAGACCTCTGATCAAGCATCTTTTCCAAACTAAGCGATTCCCTGATTCCCTAAGCATGAACTTTCTCTGATGCCTTTTGCAAGCATCTGAGTACCTAGGAAATAAATTTGGACTAGATGATCTCTCGAGGTCCCTTCCAATCCCTGATGTTCTGTGACTCTGTGACTCCTAAAAACTACTGGCTCCTCACTAAAAACCAAACCATCCATCCTGTTCCCACTCCAGACTGTGCCCAGATGTGATATGGTTCTCTTCTCTAGAATCCTTCCCTGGAGATGTTTAAAACCCACCTGGACATGTTCCTGTGCGACTTGGTCTAGGTGATCCTGCTCTGGCAGGGGGATTG
>JAOXOE010029893.1:0-13784 GCA_028565055.1 Phoeniculus purpureus | reverse complement strand
CCTGCTGTGGCAGGGGGATTGGACCAGATGATCTTTTGAGGTCCCTTCCAATCCCTAATGATTCTATGATTCTATGATTGATTCCCATGTTTACTGGATTATTTCATGTAGTACTCCGAAATGGCCATTCCTGGGAAATGTGCTTAGTTCTTCAACACTTCACAGGCAACTTTAACTTTGATTTCAGAAACTGTAGAATATTACTTTTGAGTAAATTTTGTTGGGTCTTCTACATTTTTCACATAAAACTGTCTTTACCTGTATTCAAAGTGAAAGAGAGAGGGCTTCCACACTCTCAGACATTCACTGACTGAATGTGTAATGTATTTAGTCAACATTAATATCCCTCTCAACAAAAAGAGATACAATAAAACTCCAAGCATTTGGTAAATGAAGAAAAAGGTTCATGGTATAGAAAATAAGTCTAGTATCCTGTCTTATTTTTCAAGTTACTTTCTTGAAAGTAGGAAGAAAACGCTTTACAATGTGCAAAGCCAGATCAGAAATTGGCAGTTCGTTCTCAGTGCTCTCCTTTACATTTTCATTTTTCTTAAAGAACTTTCACTACTTGCAATAAAAATAAATTCTGTGCCTCCTGACAATCAATTAAAATTCCTACTAAATGCAATAAAGTCACATTTTCTTCTTTACAACTTGCTGTGAGATTTGAGAGGAAGGAAAAGTCTTAGCAGCAGTTTAGATACAGTCTTTCTCCTTGATATCATTTCTTAGACTTTAATTTATAACTGACCTACTAAAGATCTTATTGTTCATGAAGTAGCGTGGTTTAAGATATTTTTTATAACCCTACTAATAGTGAGATGGAATGCTTATGTCTTAGAAAAAGCCAAGTATTGAAAATTTTCCTTGCAAGCATCTTTCTGCGCATTTGTTTTTAATCAGTACTACATTTCCCCTACTCAGATTATCATTCCTTTTATTTGTGGGCATTTGTCAAAGTTAGCTTCTGGCAGAACAAGTGCTGAGCACACAATATACATCTATAGTTCAATGTTCTGACAGGAGAACTTGATCCTAAAGGAATATGACTAACTGTAGCATATATTCTCATATTCTCAGACATATATTATTCATTTCATATTACAGTTACACTAAATGAATTATCCTCACAATTACCCCTTTGAAGTACAAAAATTTTATGTAGTTTTCATTTATTTTGGACCTCTGTATGTAGAGAACCTAAGGTATTTTTGAAACAGCCTTGAAAAGAAAACATAGATCAACATAAACCCCATACTACTTCATGTGGGAGTTAATTCTTCTCATAGGTTAGATGTTACAGGGCTGATTCCACTTGCTGTGTGCATTCCTCATTTAATTTACAAAATACTATTTCATTTCTTCAGAATCTTGGTAAATTTCAAGTTTGTTTGGATTTTTGTTTGTGTATGGTTTGGTTACTTTCTGTTTGGGGACCTGTTGTTACTTTTTTCCTTGAGAAAAGCCTTGGATTCTTAATCCATGATGAAATTGGCTTATAAATACTATACATGGTAAAAGGCATTTTCGAGATTTCAAAAAGCTAGGTAAAAAATTACAGCTTCTGTTGGTTCATATTGTGTTATATTCAATGTAATGAGAAAAACAAACACTTCAATGATTCAAAGATTAGTATTGGAGGGGGAAAAAGCTAATTCAATCCATATGTAGCTAGCGCAAAACAGATTCCTTTTCTTTCCCATACTGTATCACGTAAATTAGTCTTACATATTTCTGACATAGAAAATGATAGAAGAATCTTCTGAGAAACCAAGATGTTAAAAATGGAATAATTTATACATACCATGCCACGTTAATTTATGAAGTTCATTATAGACTACATGTAAAAATAATCAATTCCACATCAAATAATACGTAAGCAAAAGAAACAAATGTATCAGAGAATCACAGAATCATAGAATTACTGAGTCTGGAAAAGACCTCTGAAATCATCAAGTCCAACCTATGAGCTAACATCTCCACGATAACCTAGACCGTGGCACTAAGTGCTGCATCCAGACTGTCCTTAAACACCTTCAGGGATAGGCATTCCACCACTACCCTGGGCAGTTCATTCCAACGTCTGATCACCCTTTCCATGAGGAAGGGTTTCCTAACATCCCATCTAACCCTTCCCTGGCAGCTTCAGGCTCTGTCCTCTCATCCTATTGCTAGTTCCCTGGTAGAAGGGCCCAAACCTCACCTGTCTACAATTTCCCTTCAGGTATTTGTAGAGAGGGAGAAGGTCCCCCTGAGTCTCTTCTTCTCCAGGCTAAACAACCCAAGCTCCCTCAGCCTGTCCTCATCAGCCTTTCCCTGCAGTCCCTTCCAAAGCCTCACTGATCCTCTGGACACACTCCAGCTCCTCAGTATCTTTCTTGAAGTAGAGGGGCCCAGAACTGCACCCAGTATTCGAGCTGAGGCCTCACCAGTGCCCAATACAAGGGGAGACCATTAATGAAATCAAAAGCCAATAAATGAAACCCAGCCAAAAAACCATATAGAAAAGCATGTATGTCCCTTTATTTTTTATTATTTAATATTAATTTAATATAATAGTAATGTAATAAATATTTTAATATTTTTTAATATTAAAGTCTATAAAATGAAATGCTTGAAGAACATCATGTAACATACAAATGCTTCTCAAAAATTACAAAGCAGTCATTTCCTGTGTGTTCGGTACTAACTCGGCTTCTTCATGTGTGTTCATATATTTATGTACAGGTAATAGATGCTAATTCTTTAAGATGCTGTAAAATTATTTTTGTTGTTCTTCTCTCTGTTCTCCTCAGGGATACGCTTTTATCATTATTAAAAACATTCATATCTTGCACTATTTTAGTGAAAATGTGAATAAACATACTATGCTGAGACATATATTATATAAAATAAGGGTATTATTTTTTTAGCATTAAACGGAACAAATATACAGTTAATGTAGCTTACAAATTAAGAGTATTCTTGCTTTGTCTCTGGATTATATAATCACTCTTACAGAATCATAGAATGGTTTAGGCTGGAAGGGAACTCAGAGACTGGGTTATCTAGAGAAACATCCAGCCTGGCCTTAAACATTCCCAGGGAGGGGACATCCATAAGGCAACCTGTTCATGTGCCTCAACACCCTAATAGTGAAGAATTTCTTCCTAAAACCTATTCTAAATCTATGTTTTTTTCAGCTTGAAAACATTCCTCTTTGCCCTATCATTAGGTACCCTATTAAAAAGTCCTCCTCCAGCTTTCCTGTAGCCCACTTCAGGTACCAGAAGGCTGCTTAAGGTCCCCCTAAGAGCCTTCTCTCCATCAGGCTGAACAGTCCCAATTCTCTCAACCTGTCCCCACAGAAGAGGTACTCCAGCCCTCTGATCATACTTGTAGCCTTCCTCTGGAGTCACTCCAACAGTTCCAAGTCATTTTTGTGCTGGAGACTCCAGGACAGGACACAGTGTCACAGAATGACAGATCATTACGGATTGGAAGGGACCTGGAAAGATCACCTAGTCCAATCCCCCTGCCACAGCAGGATCACCTAGATCAAGATGCACAGGAACATATCCAGGCAGGTTTTAAATGCCTCCAGAGAAAGAGAGTCTATGACATCCCTGTTCCAGCACTCTGTCACCCTCACTGGGAAGAAGTTTTTTCTGATATTTATATGGAACCTCCTGTGTTCCAGTTTACACCCACTGCCCCTTGTCCTATCACCAGATAACACTGAGCAGAGCCTGGCTCCATCCTCTTGACACCCACCCTTCACATATTTATAAACATTCATGAGGTCACCACACAGTCTCCTCTTCTCCAAGCTGAAGAGACCCAGATCCCTCAGCCTCTCCTCATAAGGGAAGTGTTTCACTTCCTTCATCATCCTCATTGCTCTACACTGGACTCTCTCCAGCAGTTCTGTGTTCTTCTTGAGCTGAGGGGCCCAGAACTGGACACAATACTCCAGATGTGGTCTGACCAGGGCAGAGTAGAGGGGGAGAAGAACCCTTCTTGATCTGCTCACCACCAACCCCCTTTTCTGTTCCACCCCAGGATGCTGTTGGCCCTCTTGGCCACAAGGGCACATTATTGGCTTATGGTCATCCTGCTGTCCACCAGGACCCCCAGGTGACTTTCTCCTACACTGCTCTCCAACAGGTCAGTCCCCAGCCTATACTGGTACTTGGCATTGTTCTTGCCCAGATACAAGACTCTACACTTGCCTTTGATTACTTTTCTTCCTGCCCAGCTGTCCAGTTGGAGAAAAACAATTTCTGTCTACAAGTAGCAGACAGAAATGCACGTGTTGAATAAAACATTTATTTCTACGTGCTCACATGTTCTTTCAGAGCCTTATCACTCAGCAAGAAATGCAAATGCAGGATACCAAGTTGGAACATATTAATTAGGGTATCCAAACCACTATTGCTTTTCCTAATTGAAATACCTGTCATCTTGTGTCATCTTTAATTGTATTCATGCCCCTTTCCAGGAACTATAAAGTTTCAAGGTCTCAGCTGATGTGTCCCTCCAACCTGACTAAAGTCAATTAAAAAGAAATTGGAGACTATATTGTCAGAGACTATATATCAGACAGCAAATCATTATACAGTCCTGAAGTTCATTAATATTTTGTCTTTCCACACCTATGTCTTCTCATCTAAGGAAAATGAGAATAAGCTTCTTTGTACTCCAGATGTTTACCAGACATGCTGTTACAAAGACTGCTGTGTTTTATTGACTGTGTTAGCTAGCGGAGGTATACTTAAGAATCTGGAGTAATCCAGGAGGGAAGTAAACATCTTCAGTATGCAATGAACAATGTTTCGTGACTCATACCAACTAGCTAGTTCTTGACTAGATATGACAGCTTGGTTGCTGGAACTCTAATTAACCTGTTGGATAGAAAATTGCCTTTAGGGAACATAAAACAATTTATCTTTCTAGATTAAAATTTATCTGGAACAAGGAAGTGTACTTACTCTTTCATTGTTGAAAGTGACTAAGACGACACAACACTTTAGCTCTTACTGATTGTAACAGTTACAGAGGATGAGTGAGAAATGATGCCTAATATCAAGAGGAATTTAGTTTTTATTCTTGTGGAGAGATCTCAGTCAGTAGAACTATCTGACATACTCCTCCCAAATTCACCGCAACATAGCATGACTACAAGTATTAACTTTTTTTTTCTCACTCGCCATCTGTGTCTTTGCAAGCTAACTTCAGAGCTGCATTGGTCCTCTTAAAAATTGTTCTGGAAAAAAAACCCAGCTGACCAGACAAAACTCTCTCCATGTTTAACTATTGGTAACTTGTGATTGAGTTCATTATGTTTCCATAGAATTTTTTAAATTTTTAATCTACATTTATATTTTATTTTCTTTCACTCTTTTTTTTTTGGGGGGGGGACACACCTTACTTCCCATACATGTGCCTGTTCATCATAAATGACCATGATTATTTACACAGAGTGATGCTGCTATCTACTTCACTCATTCTGATTTCAATACACTGAAAACAAAAGCCTGAAAGGACCGTGTAGTTTCACCGTCAAAACCTGAATTTCTTAGAACTGGGAAATGGTAGGTAAATAGCTTTGAACATTTTTTTCTGGCACCCACTTTTTTATCTCAAATGCTTCAGCAACTTCATAACTGATTGGAGTAGTTAGACACTACTTCATCTAATGTACTACTGACAGCTACCACCACCATCTTGTGCTGCTGCAGAATCCTTTCCTATACATTCTCATAGAATCACAGAATGATTTCAGTTGGAAGAGATCTCCAAGATCATCTGGTTCCAACCTCCCCGTAGACCATTATTCTCTGGGCTGAGTATAACTTCGTATACGTTACGTTGGCCTTTGGTGTTAGCTTGACTCTTTTATTAAATCTGATTCCATTTTAACCTGTGAGTTGACCTGAGGAGTCTCCTTTTCCTGATTCCCCCTTCTCTTCTGGGAACTGATCATCAGGTGATGAAGCAAGTGCAGTAATTTAGCCATGGATGCAGGCTAAAGGTAGACAAATATGGTTTAAATACTGTGATTTAAATGTTTAAACCACATAAACACTGTGGTTTAATTTCAATTGGCAACTAAGCAGCGCACAGCCGCTTGACCAGTCCTCCCACCCAGACTTTGTGGGATGGGGAAGAGGATTGGAAGAAAAGTAAAATTCATGGGTTGGAATAAGAACAGTTTAATAAAGCAGTTTAATTAAATAAATGATAATAATAATGGTTGATACCCAGCCAATCTCTGTGTTCTTCTGTTTATATATTGAACATGACATCCTATGGTGTGGAATATGTCTTTGTTCAGTTCAGGTCAGGTGTCCTGGCTATGCTTCATCACAACTTCTTGTGCACCTGCTCACTGGCAGAGCATGAAAAACTGAATATTATTTGCCTTAGAATAAGCACTGCTTCATAACAGCTTAAATATCATGTGTTGTGAGCACTGCTAGCGTACTAACACTGTACCAGTTACTACAGAGAAAAACTATCCCATGGCAGACAAAACCAGGACAGAAAGGGTATGTACACTCAATATTTAGCAATCAGAACAACATGAGGAATATTTTAATTGTATAATTCTTGTTTATGAAGATCTAAGGTTGAGAATACATTTTTCTAGCATCAATCATATTATCTTTTTATTGTGGTAGTAGAGAAACTCTATACAACCCAATCCTTCTCTGAAAGGAGAAAGGAGTCTTTTTCAATAAGCTATGCAAGACTGTCCAACAATGACAAAATAAGAAGTATGTCCTGTCATGTCCTATGTAATTTTCTATTCCTCGCATAAATGTAAAATTAACTAACTGAATTACTGTATTTTAAAGGACAAGGATAAAATTTGTTTCCCATATCTGTATCTTTATAATTCATGTGTGAGTTCACTCTATGATCAATAGCATGAAACAGGAGCTTTAAGGAACTTCATTTCCTGACATAGTGTGGGTACTCAGTTTGGTATGAGGTGAAGCAAAGTCTATGAGTGTTATTTCTTGTCAAGGTCTGTAAAGGGAGTAGTAGCCTGGCTCAGACATAGACATTACCTCTTGATCTACTTGCTAGAACAATCTTGTACCATATGACTGCAAATGCCAGAGATGTGTACTGCCGGTGCTGTCAGATATGACAGTATTGAGTGGAGATCTGAACTTTTCTAGCGTCTCCGAGGGGAATTGAAGAGGACATACTGGGCATAAAAGCAGTGCTGGATGCCTATAGCTGCATGAAAAAAGATTGAGTCCTATGTGGCTGTGTCACAGAATCACAAAATCACAGAACATTAGGGATTAGAAGGGACCTGGAAAGATCATCTATTCCAACCCCCTTGACCACAGCAGGATCACCTAGATCCAGTATATACCTTATCTATAAACAATATATAAGCTTTTATATATATATATATATATATGTTGACTCCTGAACAGGAGTCAACATATAAAGAAGCTTAAGAATTGTCAGAGAAAAATAGTAATTTGTGAAACAAATGTGTATTTTCTAACTCCCTATGAAAATGTTAGTAAACAGAGTTTTAATCTTAAGTCCTTACTTCATGTAACATATTACTGACAGCTACCACAGCATTGTACATGCAGCTCTGCATTTCACTATTTAAGCACTGTAAACTACAAGACAGACAATTTACTCATGATTGGTTCCACTCTAGTCATCACAATTCAAGTAAATAATATTGTTTCCTTTGATAAAATAAGTAAAAATTTTGGCTTAGAATGTATCAAATACTACCAAATCATCATCAAGTCTTTTTTGTCACAGAACCACAGAACATTTGGGATTGGAAGGAACGTCGAAACATCATCCAGTCCAATCCCCCTGCCAGAGCAGGATCACCTAGACCAAGTCATGCAAAAGAATTTAACAATTTGATGATTTCTATTTCTTGAAATGTTAATTTTCATTTTAGATGCCTGAACATTCTCTTTAATTGCATCTAAACAAACTTGAAAAAGGATTCACCAAGTTTTACATTTCAAGATTGCTTTCTAAATGAAGAGTCGCTAAAAGCCACTAACGTGTAAATATGGAACAACTTAAAGAAAAGAAAATGACAAATCTTTGAAACTTTGTTACCTTTTCCCCAAAATAATCAAAAGCATAACTTTTTGCTTTCTATGCTGTGATTCAAACATTTTTCCTTCGTCTTTCCATCATGATTTTTCATTACTACTATTAAAAGTCCAAATGTTTAAATATAAGGATTTATTTGTTATTTTTAATTATTTTATACCAGTATTGTTAATATAAATAGTAGTAGTTTAAAAGTAGTACTAGTAATAGTAAAAATAATAGTAACATATTAGAACCTATATAGTTGTTATTATTATAACTATGTTAACTTTTTTAGTCATGTCATCAAGATATGAAAAGAAAGACAAGTCAGGTGTTCAAATATATTGGATGATAATTCATAAGATTTTATTCAAATTAACATTTTAAAAAAGATGTTGATGCTTCAAGAAAGAGATTGAGCTACTGGAGCAGGTCCAGACGACACAAACGAGGCTGGTGAAGGGACTACAGGGAAAGTCTGATGAGCAGAGCTGGGGGTGTTTAGTCTGAGCAAGAGCAGATACAGGGGGTGCCCTATCCTTCTCTATAACTATCTGAAGGGAAGTTGTAGTCAGGTGGGGGTCAGGATCTTCTCCCAGGCAACTAGTAACAGGATGAGAGGGCAGGGTCTGAAGCTGTGCCAGAAGAGGGTTAGGTTGGATGTTACAAAGTCACAGAATCACAGAATGTTAGGTATTGGAAGAGATCTCAAAATATCATCCAGTCCAATCCTCCTGCCACAGAAGGATCACCTAGACCAAGTCTTGCAGAAACATGGCCAGGTGGGTTTTAAACATCTCAAGTGAAAGAGACTCCACAAACCCTCTCGGCAGCTCCTTCCAGTGCTGTGTCACCCTCACTGTGAAGAAGTTCCTTGTCACATTGATGTGGAACCTCCTCTGTTCCAGCTCACTGGATGCCACTGAGAAGAGCCTGGCTCCATCCTCCTGACACCCACCCTTCACATATTTATAGACATTTACTAGTGAGGTCACCTCTCAATGTCCTTTTCACTAAGCTAAAGACACCAAGCTCCCTCAGCATTTCTTCACCAGGCAGATGTTCCACTCCTTTTATAATTTTTGTGGTCTGTGCTGGATTTTCTTAAGCAGTTTTATGCCAAGGAAGACAAAGAAGGTCTGTGACAAGGAAGGACAAACAATATATGACAGGACGTTATTCTGCCACTTGATGATCTGTTAAAAGGCAGTTTGTTATGTTGACAGGTGTACAAGAATACACACAGAACAGCTTATCTTATTGCTTCAAGAGTAATCATCAGAGAGTATTGCTAGGGAATAATTATCTAGGAAACTGTGAATTCCATGTGAGAGCTGCTGCTAACGGAAGATAATTTTGTACTTACCAGTTCAAAAAAGTGCAAAACTTGCATGTGAATTATATCATCGCAATGTTAGGAAGCCCTTCCTTGTGGAAAGGGTGATCAGACACTGTAATGGACTGCCCAGGGCAGTGGTAGAGTACCCATCCCTGGAGGTGTTTAAGGACAGACTGCATGTACCACGTAGTGCCCTGGTCTAGCTGATGTGGTAATGTCAGGTCATAGTCTGGGCTTGAATAAAAGGCCTCACTAGAATCTTGGAATAGTTTAGCTTAGAAGAGTCTTGAGAGCTTTAAGTTGCATCCAGGGAGATTTAAATTGGATCTTAGGAAGAAGTTCTTTACTGAGAGAGTGGTTGAGCACTGGATTGGGCTGCCCAGGGAGGTGGTGGAGTCACTATCTGTGGAGATGTTTAAAAACCAAGTAGCTAGAGCACTTGAAACCATGGTCTAGTGGTTAGAGAGACATTGGGATGAGGGCTGGACTTGATGATCTTGGAGATCCTTTCCAGTCATGATGATTCTGTAAATATTTGATTCTCCTTATCCAACCAGAAAGGGGTAGGATTGACCAAACGGCTTCATGACTGCATTGTTGTCAGCTATGCGGGCATGGCAAAGGAGGGTCCAAGAGACTTCAGAAGCAATTTGGGTTAGTGACACTTATTCACCTGCACATACAATGGTCCTTAGCTCTTTACTACCTATATTACCTTCCATCTAGCATTGTGTAGTTAAGCTCTGGAAAGATGGTGTTGTCTAGGAGAAATGTACCAAAAATCCAGAGTTGAGATTTAGTGTTGACATTAAAAAGCTAATGAAGTTGTAAGATGTAGATCATCCATATACCTGGCAACTATGCTGTCAGTCTATCGTTCAATTTCTATATGAAGAATCACAGAATCACGGAACATTAGGGATTGGAAGGGACCTCAAAAGATCATCTAGTCTAATCCCCCTGACACAGCACAATCACCTAGATCATGTAACACAGGAACATGTCCAGGTGGGTTTTTAATTTCTCTGGAGAAGGACACTCCACAATCTACCTGAGCAGCCCCTTCCAGTACTCTGTCACCCTCACCATGAAGAAATTACTTCTCATATTGATGTGGAACCTCCTATGTTCCAGCTTACACACATTGCCCCTTGTCCTGTCATTGGATGCCACTGAGCGGAACCTAGTTCAATCCTTCTGACACCCACCCTTTACGTATATATAAACATTAATGAGCTCACCCCTCCGTTGCCTTTGAATAGACGTATACTTTATGGGAATTTTTCATGTTGCACATACACCTACGATGGCAAAGAGGATAATCAAAGGGTGAGAATCTTGGAAATGTCATTCTGAACAGTTCAATCATATCTGAAAAACAAACATGGGACCACTGACTTATCATTTCAAACAACTGCCCTGCACTTTATTTTCGAATCACTCTAAGGTTTCAAAGGAGGAACAGCACATTTTCCTATGTGTTATCTTTGTACTGGGAAGCGTCTGTCTATGTTCTAATTCAGTCTCAGTTCTTCTAACTATAGTTTTTACAGTTACATTTCCTGGTTTCTTTTTTTATGATGACCACACAACCTGCACGTGTAGTCAGGGCCACACAAGGTCAGGTCTGGTGGGGTCTGTACAATTTGGTCTCATGAGTGATGTCCCTGGTTTTTGCAGGGGTTCGGACCAGATGACCTTTGGAGGTCCCTTCCAACCATATGATTCTATGACTGTATGACATAAGCAGTCATAAAGAAAGTATAAAGATCATTCTTGCTCAGTTACATTACCTCCAACCTCCTTAATTCTACAACTAATGACATTTAAATATGTTGATTTCTCTTGTAGCAACAAACTGTTTCCTGTATTTGATATCTGAGAAAATACATTGATAGCCCTGAAATTTAAACTGGATGTGGCTATTCTAGCTAGTATAATTAGGTTTTATCACTTCTTCCAGTGATATTATTGTCACACTGTGAGTCATAGAGACTGTAAATAATGTGTCACAATCTGAGTTAAAGAAAATTACATGAAAATCAAAAGTTTGGGGTGTTTCTGCTTATCTCCTAACATTTTGATACATCAAGTTGTCTTTATTTACACACCATACTTTCAGACTGTGTTTATATTCCTATTAACGAAGAAAATGAATCCACGCTCTTATCTGTACCTTTATGTTATAGAATCGCAGAATCATTAGGGATCGGAAGGCACCCCGAAAGATCATCTAGTCCAGTCCCCCTGCCACAGCAGGATCACCTAGACCAAGTCACACAGAAACATATCCAGGAGGGTTTTAAATGTCTCCAGTGAAGGAGATTCCACAACTCCCCTTGGCAGGCTGGTCCAGTGCTCTGTCACCCTCACTGGGAAGAAGTTCCTTCTGATATTTATATGGAACCTCTTCTGTTCCAGCTTACAGCCATTGCACCTTGTCCCACCATTGGATGACACTCAGAAGAGCCTGGCTCCATCCTCCTGACATGCATCCCTTAATACATATGTTGCAATGTTGTCCCAAAATTTTCCTACTGTGTCAATTAATAGCACCATAATGCAGTTCCCGTGAAAATCTGCCTCACAGGACTACACGGCAGCTGGTTCTCCATTTCATCATCTTGTTCTCACTCTACACGTACTAGCTTGGCACGTTTGGAAGCTGTTTTTTAGGCTCAAATGCCTTTCACTTCCCCAAATGAATGTGGAAGGTTTCACCTACAACATTGTCAATGATGCTTGGCATATATTTCCCATGATTTTTCATATTACCCACTAAATTTCTTTCTTGCATCCATATGACGCTGACAATTTAGATTTCACTCACATCTGAAAGACACTGTGTGTTGTAGCTGAATGCAATTTTGTTATAACTGAGTGTGACGCTTCAACTTCCTTGTCTCTGAACACTGTATTTTCATTCATCAAGTTTTGTGTATTTCCCATTAATTATCTGTGATTTCTGCTTCCATATCGTCAACTTCAAAAACTGTCCGAGTTATTAAATTACAATAAAAGCCTTAAGTTGAAGTGTAACTGAACACTTCCAAAGGTTTTTAATACTTCTAAAACATATGTACAGATAGGTCAAATATTTGAACAAGAAAGCTGCTCCTGAAGTCAGATTCCACCAGAGTTTTGTTTGTTAAAAAGGCTGTACAATAATACATACATATTAGAATAAAAAACCTAAAATATCTTCAGTTTAGAGGCTGAGCAGAGACAGAAGTAGTATTTATAGAAACAAAAGACAGTACTTGAAAAAACCCTTTAAGTCAGAGTGCAAATTAACACAGGAACAAATTTTACAGAAATGCACTGAGGCAGGATGGGTATCTTTAACCCTCACAGTGATGAAGTCAGGAAGTGAACACAACAATATTTAAGATCCTTCACTTAGGTTTTCCAGTTTTATATCTCTACAGTCTAGGAGGCAGGATGACATATCCAACACTTTGAAGGTCTTTTTTTAAGTTTATGTCTTTACTTAAGAAGATTTGAATCTCCTTCAGATGAATTTTATGGAGTGTGAAGATGAAAGCTGGTGTCTCAAATCTACTTGTTAGATCTGTACTACTTGACAGGAGATAAAGGAATTATTAACAAAACCCCAATACTTTAACATTTGTTGGAACAGATTCTGGAATGTAAGAATATTTTCTGAGCTGAATGTTTTAATCACTAGTTTATGAAGGTTTGCTCACATCTTGGTTACTATGTAGCTTTCAGCCGAACTAGTGAATTTTGTAAGAAAATCTAATACTGCTTAATAATCTTAAGTCTTTATAAAAGTAAGTTTTAGTGGCAGTTTCTTTCTATGTAGTAAGGATTTTGATAAAACTTTGTGTTAGTATACATTTTTTCCCTTTCCTTTTCCCTTTCTTTTCCCTTTTCCTTTCCCTTTCCTTTCCCCTTTCCTTTCCCTTTTTCCTTTCCCTTTCCTTTCCCTTTCTTTTCCCCTTTCCTTTCCCTTTCCTTTCCCTTTCCTTTCCCTTTGTTTGCTTCGCTTCCTTTTCACTAGCATTTCACTCAAAGTTTTAAAAGGATCATGAAATATCCTTAAAGAACAAAGAACCTATAATTTTCCTCCAATATTATATTTCTTTCTGAATCCAAATAAGTATGAAATATCCCAGAAAGCTTTGTGTGGATTACAGAAAAACAGAATCACAGAATCATCATGGCTGGAAAGGACCTCCAGGGTCATTGAGCCCAACCTTTATCCTAGTATCTAACTGCTAGACCAGATCCCTAAGCGCCGCGTCCACTCGTTCCTTAATGTCCTGCAGGGATGGTGACACCACCACCTCCCTGGGCAATCCATTCCAGTACCTAACCACCCTCTCAGTAAAGAACTTCTTTC
>JAOXOE010029892.1:0-13784 GCA_028565055.1 Phoeniculus purpureus | reverse complement strand
CAGCTTTGTGTCATCAGCAAACTTGCTGACAGTGCATGCCAATCCCTCATCCAAGTCATCAATGAATAGATTGAACATGACTGGTCCAAGTACCGACCCTTGGAGGACTCCACTAGATACAGGCCTCCAACTAGACTCTGTCCCATTGACCACTACTCTCGGGCTCCTATCCTGCAGCCAGTTCACGATCCACCTCACTACCCAATCATCCAGTCCACAGTGCCTCAGTTTGGCTGCGAGTATGCTGTGGGAGACTGTGTCAAATGCCTTACTGAAGCCAAGATAGACCACATCCACCACTCTGCCATCATCCATCCACCTGGTTATGCCCTCAGAAAAGGCTGTCAGGTTGGTCAAGCATGACCTCCCCTTGGTGAAGCCATGCTGACTGTCCCTAATGACCCTCTTGTCCTTGATGTGCCTGGAGATAGCGTCTACGATAAATTGTTCCATCACCTTTCGTGACCTGTCTATAGTTACCTGGGTCCTCCTTCTCACCCTTTTTGAAGACTGGGGTGACATTTGCTACCCTCCAGTCCCTAGGCACCTCTCCTGGTCCCCATGACTTAGCAAAGATGATGGAGAGCAGCTTAGCAATGACTTCCATGGAAATACCACCGTCCCTGTGATGTCATGCACCACGATATGCTCATTATACAAAGGTTGGCTGCAAGAAATACTTCTTCGTTCACCAGCCTCAAACTCGCACAGCTTTGGAATGTGTATCCCTTCACATGTGACAAGGCAAAACATGGATGGGAAATGATGCAGAGGTTAAACAATTGCAGCATAAACCCCAGATTTTTCCTGTCACTGGATGACAGGAGTGTCAATCTTCCAAGCTAAATCATGCCCTTACATACAGTGAGATATCATGCAGCCACATCTGCAAGTGTATTTGGAAGTAAAATCGACCTTGCTTTCCCAGGGATGTGAGATCTGCAGATTTCCTGCCAGAAAAGAATTGAACGCAGGCTGGAGAGAAGCGTGTGCTTCTAAGAAACAGAAAAACACTCTGGCCCAACGTTGGAATTACACACCTGAGAGTGTTTGTTAGAGCTCGTGTCCTTCTGACTAAGGGCGCTGTCCTTGGCACTGTAAGGCATAAAACAAGCCTCTAAATACCGTTGTGTTGCTCCAGCCACAGCCCATTTTCCGCCACATTTTAAGAGAACATTTTCTTGCAGCAAGCTTTCGCACGACGGGCTGTCTCCCTCGTGCTGTCATGAACTACTATGGACAAGTAAGTTTTTGTTTCTTTCCGTTAGAATCTTTTGAAGATTTTTTTATCTTCCCTTCTGTTACTCTCCTTTTTTGCCTACTTGCAATGGCCACGCGTCAAAACCCTTCTCTCTCTCTCAAGAATATCAGCTTAAACTCTGACCTGAGCACCCGTGCTTCCCACAAAGCCTTACCTCCCAAATAAATCAACTTTTTTTTAGTGACAGCAATCCTTTGTGCTTCAAAAGAAGGTCTTCTTGAACCGCAACGGATGCCATGTCTGACATGGAGTTATGAGAGCACTCCTTTGGCAGTCCTTCCCGAACACAGGCTTGGCTGTAACTTCTGGAGGTATGAGGTAGCTCTAAGAAGGGACTGAAGTGGTTAAAATATTCAGGTGCTTTGAATTTAGAGACACAGTTCAGGAAAATCCAGAACCATGTACTTAGAGTCTACTTATTCCTTCTCCTTCACAGGGAAACCTCAGGGTACTTCACAGGAAGATCTCACAAGCTCCTTAAGGAGCCAAGAAGCTGTGTCAGACAAACAGAACACTGTTAAAATGTTCTAAGCACTGATGGCAGTCTGAAAGTTTTACCTCTCTCGAGGCAATGAGGCTTCCATCTAGCTCAGACCTACAGCTGTCCCAGAGACTGTGTATTTCTAGACTATCAATACCCATGACAGCTTAAGACTGAGCAAGTTCTTGGGTTTGAAACTTTCTGCAGCCCAGGGAGCTTAAGACGTGTCCTTCCAGGACAGTGGCCAGGCAGAAGAAAGAAATTGCTTTCAGTCTCAGAAGAATCCAAGATGAATCTGACCATATTGCAAATCTTCAGCTAGAGGGGAAACAAATTCAAAAAGCCAGCAAGCCAGTGCTGTTCCAGCTCCACACCTGTGTTACTTATTCGTAGGCTATGGGACAAAAAGTCATCACTCTCTAATCAGGATTCATACGAAGGTGCTCAAACTAATTCAGCATCCCAAGAGACTAGAACGTTTTCCATTTCTGCCCTTTTAAAAGGAGAATGCGTTCCGTTTCAGCGTCAGCTCCGATGTATTTCAGGCATTATTGTCCACGTTGGTTGGAGGAAAATTATTTGCTTCAACAAATCTTGCTGCCTGTCTGCTTTGTGCTCTGTCTTCCACTATATTGTTTCTAAGACGACAAACAGTTTATTAGGCAAGTACAAGTATCTTATGAAAGCATATTTTAAGATATCTCCTGGGTTTAAGACACATGAGAAACAAGGCTGGGTTTGGACTCCACAGTATTCAAAACACCACTACAGTGGATGATTGCCTTTGCTGCGTGAACAATTTGGCACAGTCTGTGGGTGGAAGGGGAAACGTTTGTTTAGCGTGAAATGCAGTTGGCAAGAAGCCTGCACTAACCCTCACGAAGGATTTGATTTAGCCCAGCAGACAGAAGCGCGTGCTACAGCAGAAGATGGGGCGCACAAAGCTAAGAAAAATTCACTGCATTTCCTGCAAGTACAAATTGGCAAGTGAGCCCCATTCAGACAGTCTGTAAGGCAGCCCCATCCACAAGAAAATGTGAAGGGAGAGAGAACTCTGCAGCGGAACAAAAGTCGGGGCGACTCTGTCCCTTATCCTTCAACTCAAATAAAATAAAATCGCGTTCCCTGAAAAGGTCCCTTCAGTTTAAAGGATGAACAAGAAGCTACCCAGTGCTATTACAGATCCATTTCTATTGGAAGATCAAAGCAGCAACACAAAAGCATTGGCTTGAAAGCTTTCCTTTCAAGGTAAAAGGTGAAAACCGCTGAGCAGAAATCTATCCAGATTTTTAGCTCTCACATGACACTAATTATCATGATTGATTAACCTTGTTAAATAGCCAGAGTCTGCTAGAGAAGTGCAGAACAGACTCCATCGCCACAGTCAATCTAAAGGAAAGATGGCCAATAATAAAAGAAGTCTCTTGCTTACTACCAAACATGAACCACTGTGTAGATAAGCATAAGCTATGCTCTAAGTAGGTTTTAGTCTCTTGCCTACCACTTTGTAGTTTCTGCTTATTTCTTCTTCTAATTTTAACCACTCATGATTAATATCCTATCCAAGTCTAGTACACAGCTCAAGGTGATTTAAGACTATTTTAGCTTTCTGAGGAATAATAAAGCTTGCTTTACTCACCTTTCAAACACCTGCTTTCACTTCTAACATTTTTCTCACCTGCTGTCCCCACTTCAGTGCAAGCTGATGTGAAGAATTCATCAGAGCCCAAAGTTTGAGCTTCTCTGAAAAGGCACAGCCCAAACACAGGTGACACCTGAGCATGAACCCAGGTTCATGCAGTCTAAAGGAAAGGGTAAATCAAAGCCAAGTCCTCTACAGCCTCAGCCACAAGCAGCATTCAGGATTCCAATTTATCCTATTCCTGCGATGGATTTTGTGCCCAATTAAAACCAAATTACCACCAGTAGTCTGGGTAGAAAGGACACAGAGTGCTTGATCCCACCAGCGTGTTGCATCAAATTCAGTGAAACGTTAAGAAACCTAAGAGCAGAATGGTCTGTGATATCAAAACCTTTGTTCGGTATGCGGTTCACTCAGTGCTGATGTGTTGGTGAACCCAGAGACCAGCACCTGTGGGTGAGAAGGAGCAAAGGTGGTGGTGTTGAAGCAGCAGAAAACGCCTGGGCCAGCTGTGTCTGGGGAAGGAGAAAAAAAACCAACAAAGGAAAGAGGGTAAAGTGCAACAACAAGAGACTGGGCTGGAGATTAGGGTTAAGGCACAAGCAAGAGATGGGCAAGACATGGAGCCTGAGATTGCTGGCAGATTTTAGGCAAGGAGAGGCAGCATAGATGAAGGAGCCAAGATTTGAGATGGTAAGGAGAAGCAAAGCACCAAAGGACTAAGGGAAGAGAGAGACCTAGGATGGAATTGGGTGCGACAAGGCAGGACAAAGCAGGTTCTTGAAGAGTGGATGGAAGAGTCCTTGCCCAGTGGGTTGTAATCCCTTTCAGAGGCTAGACTTCTCACTGTCCTGCTTCTGTCAGAAAATGCTGAGAATCCTCCTGTAAAGAACACCTCGTACCTCTCTAGTTCCCATGGCAAAATGAAGGGAAGTAAGTAACTGAGAACAGAGGTCTGTGCAAGAGAGGCAATGCACTTCTAGGCTTGCTGGGGAAATACATGAGTGTGAACGAGTATGACTAAAGCTCACCAGTTCCCAGGGAGAGAACGTTCCAAAAACATCATTTAAGGACCACAAGGTGCACTTGTCCACTTCAAAACAATCACAGACCCTCACAGCGGGAGCTTCTGGTGCGTCCAAAACTAGAAGGCAAGAAAGTTGACACCTATAGACTGCCAGGACTTCAGGGAATTGGGGAACAGGCTGGCAGAAAGGGTTCCGTCAAAATTTAATGGAAACCAAGACATTCCCTTGAACCTATTGATTTCTGCAACTCTTCATTATCTGATAGAACATGCTCCTTGAAAAAATTTCTGTGAGCTCACAGAGCTGCTGATTTACACCAAAACCGTTGTTCAAACTTAGTTATGGAAAAACAGGGAAAACTTTGAGATTGCCAGAAAAAGAAGGATCAGCACAATAGCTCACAAAAAAGAAACCAAACCTCCACATTGAAAATGTAAAGGCAAGTTAGCAGACTCAGAGGAAAACTTAATATTTTCCTCTTTAAAAACCCCGTAGCATTTTTCCAGAAAGGTTTTGTCTCTTCCACAAGGGATTGTTTAACGGCCAGCAATTACGGTCAGTGTTTCCATTAACCGAGTAATGAGAAAAGCAGCATCTCATATTTATAGCAACAAGGATTTTTGCATCCTACACAGGATTCAAATGGAAGCAGGATGTGGTAAATTACCTTTCCACTGTCAGCATTCTCTTCTCTCATTTGCTTATCAGCAGTGGGGCTTTCAGGAGGAGTCCTATCAAATGCACCCATAGAGAAAACTTTCTTCTCTCTATGGTTAGTGATCTTTCCTTTAAAACTGAATTAGTCTGTCCCCAGGCAATGGAGAGCACTTAAACCAGTATTTCTCCTCACTTTATGAGTTCCTCCATTGTGGAATGGTTGAAAGAACCACCTTCACTGTGAAGGAAAGGTTTTAAGTGGTAAGATCTCACCTGCATGATAGAAAGACCTGCCCTTGCATACCTGCAGTCCAGGTCTACAGACCCTGAATGGGAAACACATTTCCATCCTGAGGCAACCAGAGCCGGCAGGAAGTCCTCATGGGTAGTGCACCGTGAATGGATCATTTCAGAAACCTCATGGCTCATATTTGTTTTGGATTCGAAAAGCAGAAAGGCAGTGGTCAGCGACCTGCTACCCCACTTAGACATCGTGTCTATGGGGCCGGATGGGCTGCACCCAAGGGTGCTGCAGGAGTTGGCAGATGTGCTCGCCAGGCCACTTCCTATTATTTACTCAAAATCCTGGCTAGCTGGCGAGGTCCCAACGGACTGGAAGGTGGCAAATGGAACACCCACCTACAAGAAGGGCAGAAAGGAGGATCCAGGAAACTACAGACCTGTCAGTCTGACCTTGGTACCAGGGAAGGTCATGGAATACATCATGTCAAGTGCCATCACACTTCACATACAGGACAACCAGGGGATCAGGCCCCATCAACGTGGGTTTATTAAAGGCTGGTCCTGCCTGACGAACCTGATCTCCTCCTATGACAGGATGACCTGACTATAGGACGAGGGAAAGGCTGTGGATATTGTTTACCCGGACTTTTGAAAAGCCTTTGACACTGTTCCCCACAGAATTCTCCTGGATAAGCTGCTGCTCATGGCTTGGACAAGCATACAATCCGCTGGATAAAACACTGGTTGAATGGCCAGGCCTCAAGAGTGGTGGCTAATGGAGTTAGATCCAGTTGGCAGCCTGTCACAAGTGCTGTGCCTCAGGGCTTGGTGCTGGGACCATCACTGTTGAACATCTGTATTGATGATCTCCGTAAGGACACAGAGTGCACCATTAGTAAGTTTGCAGATGACACCAAGTTAGGTGGGAGCGTTCATCTGCCAGAGGGTAGGGAGGCTCTTCCCAGAGACTTGGATAGATGGGAGCAGTGGGCCAGTGTTAATGACATAGAGCTTCTACCAGGAGAAAGTGCCAGGTGCTGCTCTTGGGCCACAACAACCCCCTGCAATGCTACAGGCTTGGGGAGCTGTGGCTGGAGAGCCGTGTGGCAGAGAGGGACCTGGGGGTTCTAATAGACAGGAAGATGGCTATGAGCCAGCAGTGGGCCCAGGTGGCCAAGAAGGCCAGTGGCATCCTGGATTGTATTAGAAATAGTGTGGCCAGCAGGAGTAGGGAGGTTATCGTCTGCCTGTATTTGGCACTGGTGAGGCCACATCTTGGGTACTGTGTCCAGTTTTGGGCACCTCAGTACAAGAGAGATGTGGAAGTGCTGGAGCAGGTGCAGAAGAGGGCAACTAAGCTGGGGAAGGGCCTGGAGAATAAATCTGATGAGGAAAGACTGAAAGAGCTGGGGCTCTTTAATTTGAACAAGGGGAGGCAGAGAGGAGACCTGATCACTCTCTACAACTACCTGAAAGGACATTGTGGAGAGGTTGGTGCTGATCCCTTCTCACAAGCAGTTTGTGATAGAACAAGAGGGAATGGGTTCAAGTTACAACAGGGGAGGTTTAGACTAGGTATTAGGAAGAATTTTTTCACAGAAAGGGTGGTCAAGCACTGGAATGCTTGAGTCACCTTTAAACACACCCCTGGATGTGTTTAAAGATCGTTTGGATGAGGTGTTGAGGGATCTGGTTTCGGGTTGAACTTGTAAGGTAGGGCAGATGGTTGGACTCGATGATCACATTCACAGGGTGACTCTTTGAAATGGAGGTCATGGCCATTTGCAGGGAAGTCAGTCTGATGGTTTATGAATTCTAGCCTGTGCAGTGCAGCCAGATGTGATCTACTGTCTTCCTGCCTAAAATTCTCTTGTAGTGCAAATTGGATCGCAATAATCTTCATTTCCTGGCCTCCTAAATAGTTGCACCGAGTTGCTGTATTTCATCCCAGAGGGCTTTTGCATTTCAGTGGTGAGCAAAGCACAAATTGGTTGTAAATCACTTCATTTGAGAGGTGTTCTGTGTGTCTTTGCATTTTTGATCGGTGCTAGCACTGAGTCTGTGCTGAGCAAACAGATCAGACAAAACAGAAACGCAAGTTGTGTTCCCAGGAGGCTGCAGTTGAAACAGATGATGCGCAGATGTAGAGCGGAGATGAGACGGGACCAAGTCCCAGTGATTGAGCAGTGAAAATTACTGCATGCCTTGTTAGTCCCTCCTTAGTTCCACTTTCCCAAGGTAGGTTTCTGTTCTAAGAGACGCATGATGGAAGGAAAAGCGTGAAGAAAGGCCACGCAAAGGAGCCCAGGAAGATTTGGTTGCTTAAAGAACTTTGGGCATGACAAGAAAGGTAAAGGAAAGATAGATTGCACTTAGGCTTTAGTGGGACCATAGGACACAGGCAGAATGGGAGGAGATAGAGCTAAGAAGAGCTGAAGACTCATGTATATAGATTAATGGTTGGACTCAATGATCTTAAAGGTCCTTTCCAACCTAAGTGATTCTGTGCCTTGAATCATGGCTTGTAATATTTTCAGAAAGGTGCAGCAGCCAGCAAAGTCTGCCAAGAGAAGCAGGTGCACTTGGTGCAATTGAAGAGTCTTGCTGTAATATTTCAGCTTAAAGAATCATAGAGTGGTTTAGGTTGAAAAAGACCTTTAAGATAAATGTCAACCATTAATCTACATGCACAGGTCTTTCTACTCCTCTTAGCTCTATCTCCTACCATCTTAAGGGGTTGTCGATGCATATTTTATTACGAAGAGCTTGTAGCACGTTGGGTTATTAAGGAGTGATTGCTAGGTTTTAGTTTCCTGGTGGGTCACACCATCAGGGTTGCTTTGTAGAACCATAGGATCATTTGTCTTGGAAGAGGCCTTTAAGATCATAGAGTCCAACCACTAACCCATCTGTCCCAAGCCCACCGCTGAACTACGTCCCTAAGCTCCATATCTACACGACTTTGAAACACAACCAGGGGTGTTGACACAAGCCCCTCCCTGGGCAGTCTGTTCCAAGGCCTGGTGACCTTTCAGTAAAGATGTTTTTCCTAATGTCTAACCTAAACTTTCCTTGGTGCAAACTGAAGACATTTCCTCTTGTTCTTTCAGTCTTTACTTGTGAGAAGAGACCAACACTCCCCTCTCTACAACTTCCTTTCAAGTAGTTGTAGCCACAAATAAGAGCTCCTCTGAATTTCATTTTCTTCAGACTAGACAGTCTCAGCTTCCTCAGCTGCTCCTCATAAGGCAGACCCTTCACCAACCTTATTGCCCTTCTTTGGACCTTCTCCAGCACCTCCACATCTTTCTTGTATTGAGGTGCCCAGAACTGCACACAGTACTCGAAGTGTGGCCTCACCAGCTTGATTAAAAAAGGGAGCCCAGGAAGTGTTGGTGAAGTGGGGATGAATGAAAGTGAAGTAGCCAGGCAGAGAAAACGCAGCTTGCTCTGCAGCTGTAGCAAATTAGGAGGGACTCGCTGGAAGACCCTCCCAGGTCTTGATGGTAGGGCCTTGCCACGAGCTGCTCGCGTGCCAGTTTAGTTGTCAGATCTGGTGAATTTCGGGTGCTGCGCTGAACGCTTACGAGGCTTTTTCGCCAGGGTTTGTTTTCTGTGGGTACACTTAGTTCATTCTTTAGTCACCTCTCATTTTGATTACTGTAGTGGCTCCTGGCTAGATGCTGTCCTGCTGCTGCTCTTCCCTGACAATCTATTAAAAACTCTGCCATGTACAAAACGTGTCGACTTTTCTGTGTGTTTCGTTTTGCTGCCAGATCCTCTTAAAACCACCTTTACAGGACATTCTAAAGAAGAAGACACAACCACGCTTTTAGTTCATAGTTTAAAAAAGAAACAGGTTGGTTGTGCTCTCTTGTAGTTATTTGATGAAGAGCCCATCACTCATGTGATGTGACAGTCACCTCGGAGTTCCGCAGGATGCACCCGCCAGTGAACAATCACGGTGACTCAAAAAGGCTTCTGCTCCCGTCGCGTGGGGTCCTGCACTCAGCCAGCCTGGCTTCCCCATGGAGAGGGAAGAGATTCAAGAAGACAAGGAAATGGTCTTCCTGGTGGTGCTTGCCCAGGCTTTGCATCCTCTCCTACATTGAGCAGAGCAGGAAGGCAAGACGCTACTCATGCCGCTGGGTAGAAAGAGGAGAGTAAATGGCTGTTAGAAGGAAGAGAAGGATTTTCAGCTTATGAGGGAGAAGTGGACTGATTGCAATCACCTTGGAATGCAGTGATGGATTTCTTCCCGTCATCTGCACGTGGGACTGTCCTTTACTGAAGCAGAAGGTTCTCATATCCTGAAGGATGGTAGGAGTGGGGAGCTTCTATTCTAATTTGAAAACAACTTTCTTGATTAGGGATTTGCAAATGCAGTGTGATTGCAAATTATTGGAGATAATGAGAGTGAAACTGTACATGTTAATACCAAAATCAATAACATTAGGAACTAGAGAAAGAGTCTGTGAGAATTATGAAACAGGAGCCCTGAGAGCTCTTCCCAGTGGCTGACTGCGTGGCAATGGAAGCACCATGCTTGGGAGAAGCGTGCAGGGGCAGTGAGAGCTCTCTGCTTTGTGCAGGTCACTGACCCAGGTGAGTGTGCTGTGCCGTGCCTCAGCAGATCACCCCTGCGGCTGTGCCTGTGCCACTTGCCAGGCTTCAGCGATCCAAACAACACCGGGCTTTTGACCTCTTTCAAAAACACAATTACTTTCCAAAATGGCCTTGTAGAGGGTGAGCCTGCAGGGACTGTGGGCACACAAGTCTGCTGTTGTCTAGCCCTTGGTCTCCACTGCAGAGCAAGCTGGTAGCTTTGCAGCACATTCCCGAGGCCTCATCCCTGCACCAGAATGGTCAAGACCGGGAAAGACGACGGAGTGCTGCCGTTTCCTGCTCTAGGTTGGACAGGGAGTGTGGTTACGGTGCGTTCATGTTTTCCAGAGCGTTTTAAACTGTTTACTTCTCTGTGTGGAGGGTGCAGCTGTGAGCTGGACCGATCTGCACTGCAGCACGTGTTCTGCTTGATGTCATGACCCAGGTCTGTGCTTCTGCAGAGAGCAGCCTCTGTTAAATGCTGCGTGGGCTAGATGTTGTGGGCCATGGGAAGCCTCAGCAACAGGCCCACTCTTTGCTATCCCCACTTAGCAGAAAAAGAGACAGGCCCGAAGAAAGGGCATGGCTTGGCCACGAATGCGGAGGGGGTTTTGTTGTTCGTCACCCAGTTGGGCCACAGAGACTGACCAGAAAGGAAAGTGCATCTCTTGGACTCACACAGCACTTACCGAGACGTGGGACACACGGGCAGACAGCACACGGTTGGCAAGACAGCGTCATCTCTCCACGTTAACTTCTGTGTATGCAACCAAACCATAAGCTTGGGAAGGACTAACTGGGTCTGCAAACTGCTGTCGCTGTGAGGTTTCTGGAGGAGGGTTAAGAGTACAGGGTGTCTTTCTGTGATCCAGTGACTTTTCTGAGAAGCAGAAGGTAATGCAATTAACCAGAAAGGTCGTTTGCTCCACGTCTCGTTCCACTGGCACTTTTACATCCATGCCTACGTTTTGTCTGCTAAATTATCTTCCTATCTGTGGTTCCGCTCTAACCACCCTGTGTTGCTTATTTTCTAACAAAAATCTCGCTAAACCCCTCCAGCAGCAGATCATGATACTCCTTCAGCTTCAGCAGCACATGATACTCCCAGCCTTGTTGCAGCCAGGACCTTCAACTCTCGCTGTTGCCTGCCCGTGGTGAGGTTTGCTTTCCAAGCAGCAGTCCTTAGAAGTGCATGTCAGCCCCTCAGCACACTGGGCCCGCTGCTGCGTGCAGTCTGCACTGCTGTGAATCCTGTTAGCCCTGGGGTTTATCGTAACGGGAGTGCATAGCAGGGCTGTTTTTACCAAGAAGCAAAGCTACACTTCTTTTGTTGTTGCTTTCTCAAACACCAGATTATTCTTTGCATAATTGGCCCTCATGTGCTCAAAATCTCTTTCGAGGGGCTGTATGTGGCTGGCTCACTCATCTTCCTTAAACACGCCGTTCACATTTATACTTCAGTTAAGCAGTCACCTAATCTTGTTTCTGTTTCTTACGCTACAGCAGCCGCTGTCTTCTTTCTAACTTGCCAAGAAAACCCAAGCTCAACCATTTCACTTTGTAATCTCCTTGAGCTACTCACTTGCCTGTCAGGAGAAGCTTAAGAATAATAAAAATGTCCATCTGGGAGAGTCTCCCAGGAAATTGATTCTAGTTGCCTCAGCTCCCACCTTCCACAAAAATAAACCTGACTTAGGGAGTTTCACTGCTAGACAAAAATCTTCACTCGTTCTCTTGTCAGTGGGTGAAGTGATTCGAGAGGTACTTCTGTCTCCTGTCTCACCTCAAAGGCTGCTCAGAATTTATTCCGGGGCAAGGTCAGCTTGATACTGACACTAAGTTCAGAGTCAGTCTTCAGCCCAATTTCAGGACCAGAGTTGTACCCAAGGACGTGGTGGAAGGTCAGTGCACTCTGCAGGAAGCTCCCAGTGAGCTCTGTAGGAAGAGGTTTAACAGAGTTCTTGGAATTGGCCCCGTGCTGAATGTGGTGTCCTCCGTTACAGATCTGGCAGTGGAACTCCTCTCGGGCAGCCTCTGTGATGAAGCACTGTTTCAGCCTAGAAATTAAAGGATCGTCGAGTAACCAAGCGTGCGGGCTGCTGGTGTAACTGTCCGTACATTCGTAGCAGGCACAACACACTCGGCGCGAGAGGGCAGGCTCTGCCTTGCTAGTCACCTTTGTGCTACGAGGGTGACACCTCTGCTCACTTGCTGGCACCTGACTCCCTTCCTGTACAGGCACAGGGAGTGCAGACAGACTCACCAGACCTACAGTTACATCATCCCAGTACTGAAAAAGCAGCAGACCCAAGCTGCCTCCACGTGTCCTTCTGCCCTAGTGTGTGCACCAGACGCAGATGCAGCCAGACAAGCCTTGCAGGACGCAGGCACTGACCAGAGCATTTGCTGTCTTCTCTGGGGACATTCTGCTTCCCTGTTCTCAATAATTAAGAAGCTGCTTTTATCCTTTGCTTGGTTTTACTGTAAAGTGCACTCCCAGCTGCTTCTGCTGACGGCAGCAGCAACGAGCGATGTAACGAGCTGCGTGTCACTAACAGAAGCCTGTCGTGCTTTCCCTTTGCAGGTAACCGTGCTGGTCCTTTTTGCCCTCGCGTTCTTGACGTGTGTCGTGTTCCTGGTAGTCTACAAGGTTTACAAGTACGATCACACCTGTCCAGAAGGATTTGTTTTCAAGGTAAATTGTGTGCACGCGGTAGGGAAAAGAGGGGGGTGCGTAATGTTCTCTGGGGTGGTTTCTGCACAACCTTGATTAAGTCATGCTGCATTGCATCGAAATCGGTCCTTGTTTTCACGGGCCCGTGTGCTTCCTGCTGGTTATTTCTGCTTAATTGGTAGTCGAGGTTGTTCTACTGCACAGTTTTCATAAGGCTTTGCTAATGCTTTAAGTAGTGAATGTGCAGCAAAAGGCCAGTGCCCTTCAAACATACTTGCACCTGCTTTGTGTGGCCAAAGCCCTGATTTATTGGGTCATGCAGTTTAATGCTGCACGTTCCTCCACACGGACGTATCTTAGGAAAGAAAAGACTCATACAGTCCAGAGGAAGAAAAATGACTCTGGACTATGTGTCCAAGAAACAGTGATGTTCTCATTAAGAGCAGGAGCGTTACCTTTGGGTTATTTTTGTAGAAAGAACTTTCTGTTTTAGAACAGTGCCCTGCAAGAACTGTTGCCACAGGCTGGAAGTCGTGGCCAAAAAGAGAACACGTATTTATTGGAAAAAACACTGGTGCTAACTGAAGGGGAGGCTGGGCTTCACTTCATTCGCGTGAGGTGGCAGCGCTGGCGGCTCGGCCGTGGCCTGTGCTGAAAGTCAGAAAGGTAACGTTGGTTTCTCAGTTGTAAATCTAGCAGGGTTGAACCTGGCTAATAACGTGAGCAGCAGTGATGACGGCGTGCTTCCCTCTAATTTTTCAAGAAAACATAGCCAGGTAACGAGTCAAACGGGTACCTTGGATGATCTTCAGGGGTCGTAAGAAGGAACGGCAACCTCAGCACTTCTGCTCAGGACTTTTGGTTCTGTCGTTGCAGGCATGTAAATCTTTTACAGAAATCTAGTCCAGAGTTGTAATCGGTGATGTCCTCCTTGATCATCCTCGTTCCAAGTGTTGAGCTACTGCAGGTTACTGCTTGCCTTTGGTTCAAGGGCAAAAGATTCTGTGGTTAAAAGTATTTGACTTTGACTCAGAACATCCAACTTCTGGTTCTGCTCTTGGATTTTTTGTGTTGTCTTGGACCAACCCTGAAACCCTTCTGTGCTCCCGTCTGATGGGATCATAGGATCATAGGATCATAGGATCATAGGATGTTAGGGGTTGGAAGGGACCCAAGAGATCATCGAGTCCAAC
>JAOXOE010029891.1:0-13785 GCA_028565055.1 Phoeniculus purpureus | reverse complement strand
CCTCAACCACCTCCCTGGGCAACCCATTCCAGGCTCTCACCACTCTCATGGTGAAGAACTTCCTCCTCACATCCAGTTTAAATCTATCCAGCTCCAGCTTTGCTCCATTGCCCCTAGTCCTGTTGCTACCTGATATCCTAAGAAGTCCCTCTCTAGAGAGAGTCAGTCACTGAAAGAGAGTGCAGGGCACTTTATTCATATCTTTCTTACAATGAAAGAACATGAGCAGACCCTTGATTTAAGCCTTTGTACCTTCAAAGGCAATCAGCTCTAACAGGTGGAGAAGGGACATCTCTTTAATCACAGGAGTGACACTTCTCTATACTTTTTCTTAATGAAAGGAAATTTCATCCCTGATTTTCATTAATGAGTGTCAGCTGGAACATGGGAGGTTCCACATAAATATGAGAAGGAACTTCTTCCCAGTGAGGGTGATGGAGCCCTGGAATGGGCAGCTCAGGGAGGTTGTGGAGTCTCCTTTAAAACCTGCCTGGATGTGTTCCTGAACGACTTGGTCTAGGTGATCCTGCTGTGGCAGGGGGATTGGACTAGATGATCTTTCGAGGTCCCTTCCAATCCTGATGTTCTGTGATTCATGTACTTATTAACATTTCAAATTTAGCTCCACTTGAACAATAACTTTTGATATTACTTTCTGTGCAGGCTTCTGAAAATAGTCTTCACTGAAGGAGGAAATACGTTTCTGCTTAAATGAGCTCTCTTTTGTACCACACAACAAACACACAGTTGTTGGAGCATTTCAGCTGTTCTTACATCAGATTTAAAGACTTGTAAATTTGTCTCTTGTAACCTACTCTCAGAAACTACCTAATAGAACTTTATTCAGGTTTAACACTTTCTAATTCCAAAATACACCAAGGAAGGACAGAAACCCAAGCTTCTGAATGCTAGATTTGGAGTGTAGTTCTCTCATACAAAGTGAATAAAATAGTTGAAGCATTGAAAGCTACACCGTCTTGGAGGAAGAGATGAATCTAAGGAAAGGGATGGGACAAAGGGTGTGTTTTCATATGACAAAAAATGAAATGAGTCAACGGAGACTTACAAGAAGGCTCTTCCGAATGGTGGAAACTCCAAGGAAGAGTTTTGGCCTTGACAGTTATGAACGTGCTTGGTGGGACCAAAAAGAAGCTCATGACAAGTTAAGAATGAACATAGAGAGAGGAACAGAGAGGAGATGAAAAGAGGTGACATGACTTGGCAAAGGACTATTGAAAAAATATAATAAAGGGGGTTTTTTAACTGCATGGGACTCTGCATATGCAGCTTTGTAGTAACCCAGAGAATAAGAGACAGAGAGAAGGATGATGGTTCACCATGGAAAGAGTTTAGATACTTGTGCAGAAAGAGATGGCATCACCCACAGCACAGTATGTGACAAAGAATGGCGTTTTGCTCATGTTACACATCCACAGAGAAGTTGCAGATGTTGAGCAGTCCAGGTCAGCTTCCCATAGGAGATGTTGCCCCGATGATTCCCCCGTACCTGACTTGGAACAATACTGACAGTTTTTAGTCCAAGGGCAATGACCAGACCTCAGATACTGTGCCACTGCAACAACCCCATGTCAAAAATGCATCCTGCTTAGGAAAGGTTTTCCTCCTTCGTGCGAAGAGGAAAAGCTAACCACACACGTACCCCCAAAAGGCAGCCACATCAGAAAGCAGCACAAGCCATAGGGTTTTTCCCCAGACTAAAAGCTTACACGACAAATGTCTGTGCTGTACATGACCGTTCTATCTGCTGCCTCTGATCACAGGACTTGTGTCTAAATTCCCTCTAGCTCAGTCATGGCTTGAGTTCAAAGTTTTCCTAAGCTTTGGAAAGGCGAAGACAGAGAGAGTAAAGTGAACACAGTAAAGTGAAAATTAGTCCACGAATCAATGTTTGATTAACTCTGCTGCGCAGACTGGCTTGGCATCAACGAAGAAACCCAGCAAAATAGGATTTTTTTTTACCTCCAGAAAATGACTGACTGCAACTGCTTATTTTCCAGACCGCTACAGAAGAAAATGTACTCCCATGTTTCAGCTCATTTCACCCGTACTTCAAAATGCGATGAATTTAAAATTACATGAATGCCACCTCATTTCTGTCGTACAGCAGAAAGGGCACGAGTTGAAAAAGTACTTTTTTTACCTCCCATAACTTGATTTTTTTCAAAATTGTTACTTTTCCTCCCTCAAGGCAGAGGAATCAAACCTGACTCTGAAGACTGAAGAACTTGCTACATGACATGATCTTAAGAGTCTTTTCCAATCTAAGTGACTATTGAGTCCCCATCCCTGCATGTGCTTAAAAGTCGCTTAGATGCAGTTAGTTAGATCTGGCTTAGGGGTGAACTTGTAAAGTAGGGTTGATGATTGGACTCAATGATCCCAAGGGTCTTTTCCAACCTGAATGAATGAATGAATGAGTCTATGATTTTATATGATTCTGTGATAGCCGTCTCATATTCATCAGCTTTGTCTCTTGGCTTAACTGACCTCATCTGAGTTGATGTGACAACCTCAAGAAGCAAGATGATAGAACTAAAATTTTTCTGCTTCATGTGATTATTATATATGATTATTATATGTGATTATTATATAATTATATATGATTATTATATATGATTATATATTGTATATTATTATATATAATACATATGATTATTATATCTTTACTATATTCATATTATTATTATATATGACCAGCTCTAGAGCCTCTGAGGTGCAGCTTTACTCAGCCTCAATAATGAAAAGAAAAATGCATTTGTTTTACTTACCCTTGGGTCTGCTGTTGGTGGAGATGAAAGATCAGGTGGTGCTCCTTTGGTGACAGAAAGTGGTTGACAGCATTTAGCGCATCTAAACAGTATGATTCATAAAGTATCAGGCAAAGTCCTTGTATCTTAACTAGCTCAGAGTATGACTCGTGTAATAAACACAGAGATATCAAACAGAGTTTCTGGCTCGTCACTGAAGCAATTACACCAGAGGGCTGATGAGCTGCAGAACGAATGCAGATGGTTTTCCCTGGTTAATTCATGCTGACAACTGAACAAGTGTGTGCTAGACATGAACCTTTTCAAGAGGGGCAGCAAGCAGAGGTGTATCCGCATGCACGATCTTGTTCTGTTGTTTAAGTGAACATTGCAGCCTTCCTCACGTCAGGGCTTGGACACTTTCTCCTGTCCATCCAGCCAAGTGTTTTAGCAAGATGTGTTGAAGGGTACCATAAAGCAGGCAAAACTTCATTTCCTTGGGGCACCAGCGTGGTTTTGAGAAAGGATAGGCATGGGACAGGCCATTTATTGATTAACAGATACAGGCAAGTGTAACTTGTGTATCAGATACAGCATTTACCTGTCAGTACCACAGACCATGGTGTGGCTGTTGGGGTTTATTTTACATCCATGATATAAGCATGACATGTTAAGTAAATTAAATCCTATTAAGGAGCCGATATGGGAAGATTTATGGTGAAACATGGGAACTGGAGTCCTCTGGCTGTTTGCAGAAAAGGCAGTTTAACGGAACAAGTCGTCCTCACATGGGTGAGGTTTCCCTCCCCGATGGGAACACCAATTTCTCTAGCTAGCTGTGGCATTTCTATATCCAGACAGACTTTTCACTATCTTCTGGAGCTGTCAGGTCACAGCTGAGGCAAAGGTCATGGCCTAAAACTGCAGGTCCACTTCTAGCACGCAAGGAAATACCATGACATATGTGAGAAAACCCAACTGCTCTCGGTCATTCCCAAGGAGACTTCAACAGGAATGAGTGACCTGAAGGTAAACAGCTGTTCAGGTTATGACAGAATCACAATACATTAGGGATTGGAAGGGACCTCAAAAGATCATCTAGTCCAATCCCCCTGACAGAGCAGGAGCACCTAAATGAAGTCACATAGGAACGTGTCCAGTGAGTTTTAAACGTCTCCAGAGAAGGAGACTTCACAACTGCCTTGGGCAGCCTGCTCCAGTGCTCATCACCCTCACTGTCAAGAAGTTCCTTCTGGTATTTATATGGAACCTCTTATGTTCCAGCTTACACCCATTGCCCCTTGTCCTATCATTAGATCAGTGTCCCTATGAACCATCACTCCTTTCCTAAACCTCCCACTTTTTTCATGGTGATTAAATGTTACTGCTTCCATATTTTTATGCTTAAATGTTCCAGCTAAGAAATTAATATGCAAAATGGAACCTTCTAAAGCTCATTCCTTGGGGGGAATTATATATATAATTATGCAGAAATGAACAGAACGTAGCTCACAGAGTTTGCATTTTCACAGAAACACATGGACTGAGGGCCAAATTTTGTCATTCTCCCATCTGAATACTTTGAAGAATTTGGTCTAATATGTGTACACGTCTTGCCCTAAGCGAAATTTACAAGTTTCAGCTAAATCACTTTTAATAGAAAATTAAATCATGCTTCTTAAAAGATTAACTACATGTAGTCCTGCACACAGATTTTTTTTCCTAGCTGCCAGCTGATAATTCCAGCATCCCAAGGACTGTGTTCTCCTGAGATAACACTTTTGTCAGGTCACCGACAATTGGTTCCTGAACTATCTTTGAGGTCTGGGTTATCTCAGCACAACATGCAATTTCTAGGTATCTTACTGTGTATTTCTTATTCATTCTTATTCATTTCTTACATATAAATCCTTCTCTTGGTCACTGAGGTTTGGACTTGAAAGCCTTACATACAGTGCAAACACAAAAGCACAGCCTAGGCAATTCCAATGTGAAAACAGTTAGTCACAGGTGGTGCAAACGCTAGCACAGAGGCAGCTTAACCAAGCATGCACCTACAGAGTTGGCTTCCTTAAAAGCATCCTGATTCAGTTAACCGGACAGTTATATTTGATAACTTACATAGATTAAATCTGCTGCTGGGAATCTACTGGGTCTATTGAATTTACATAGATTTATACTAGTGATGACCAGGCAAATTGGCAGCATATATGCTTGAAGTACAGCTGAATCCACAGCTTTGTTTTCAAGAACTCTGGTTCTGATACTGATAAGTGTGTCTTAAAACAGCGTATTAATGACAAGATTATAGTTGATCATATGATAGAAATAGAAGGTAAATGCACAAGTACCTACAATGGCACTTTTCAGCTACTACACGTCTAGCTATCCACACAGAACAGCCTTACCCTAAGTATTTTAGTAACGTGATCATTTAGTTGAGATCTGACAATAGGAAGTGGTGGTGAGTAGAGGCAAGATAGGAGAAGGGAGAAAAGGAAAGCACTTCACTTTCCATCACAGAGTTCACCTTCTGGGTTGTAAATAGACTGTTTGCAAGAGAAGCTACCTATGGTGAGCCATCTGTGGAGCCACAGAGACCTGAGTGAAGCCCTTTTCCCTCTCCTTCTGCCCCAGCAATGTAGAAAAAGTCTCTTTAACTGAAATTCAGAGAACAAACTCCATATCAAAAAATACATTTTCTTCCTACAAACTTTACAGGGCATGAAACAGTCTTCACTGGTTTTGTGTTCTTCGTGGTCGGAAAACACCTGCCCGTTATACTGCATGTTTACTACCCTGGAGGTAATTTTTCCTCCAGTTTCATTACAGTATGGGAAAGAATCAGGAGCATGTGTTACAAAACAAGGTGAGTATCTGTGGAGCCACTGTCATCAGCTGCAGCCTAATCTCTTTCAGGCTATTTTTGCTTTCTCTTCAGGTCTGATTCTGCAGACAGCACTCCAGCAAGTTGTGAGATGATATAAATTTTAAAGAGGGCAAAGCATAGGTTTTAGTTCTCTGTCTTCATGCTCCATGGATGATGAAGAAAAAGGATTTCAAGATTGTCAGACATTTTTTACTATGGACTAGAGGAGACCTTTTCCCTGTAACTTCACATATTTTGAGCAGTGAACTGGTGCAGGAAGTGTGTGTTTCTAAAACTCTGCTGGAGGTAAGGAAAATCTTGTTTAATTTGTCATTGAAATTACTAGCAGCAGAGGAACAGTTATTCTGAATTTTGGAGTATGTGCTGTAATATTGAATGCACAGTACAATTGCACGAGGCTTACTACAGGCAGAGGTAGCCTGTAGGAAGCACTTCCTCATGGAAAGAGTGACCAGACATTGGAATGGACTGCACAGGGAGGTGGTGGAGTTACCATCCCTGCAGGAGTTTAAGAAAAGATTGGATGTGGCCGTGGTCTAGCTGATGTGGTGATGGTAGGTCATAGGCTGGACTTGATCAGCTTAGAGCTGTTTTCCAGCCTCAATAATGATTCTGTGATTCTGTAATTCTGTAGGTAGTGACTTCAAAACCAGCACCTACTTGATGACATTCTTGGAGACAGTTCTTACTCTAAAAGCAGACCTGATGATTCTTAGCACTTTTAGGACAACATAAAGAATGGCAAGCAAGGCACGAGAGTTTTCAGTCTGTGGCAGAAAAGATTAAAATCCTATTGGTTCAATAGGCTGCAATGCCCTTCAGATCAGTGCTAAGCCTCAAGAGAGAGGAGGATAAATGAGTGAGGTGTTTGAAGGTTTTTCATTCTTCCTTTCTCTTCTCGGGCAGCAGAAACCGAGAAAGAATCCTTCCACACATCCATCGAAATATTGTGCTGTCTTCCCTCAGGTTTGCTTTTTCAAGACAAAAAAGGAAGCTCTTTACTGAAAGAATGCATTTATGTTTTGGATATGTCACAAGGAATTCCATGACAGTGAAGCAGGACTGCTTCTACAAAGACTAAAATAAACCTGCAAGACAAGTAGTACTTGTAGCTCTTCCAGTGATTCTTTACACTCTTTTACCAGAACTGAAGTACATCAATAATATGGTGAAGCTGCTAGTCAAATTGTTGACTAGACATCAGAAAGAAACTGAAGTTTTCAGGTGTCAAATATGGTTTCAGTAGGATGGTCACAAAGTTCAAATATCTGTGAGCCTGAGTTTTGCTCCAGGTCCCTCACACACGGAAGATTACCTAGAGTCAAAGTAAACATGGAAAAAGAGTTTCACTTTAACTCGGTGAACTGTGGGCGCTCTGACTTTACGAACTTGCACTAATATTCTGAATTATGTAAAGAGAAAATTTGCAGAGTGAAAACCCAAATATTTATATGAGAGAATAACTTTTATAAAGTGGCATTGAAGCAGAAACATGGACGGTACCACAAGGGGCTAATAAACACCATGCAACTGCCTGGCACCTAACCAGTTTATGTTACAAAGGAAGGAGTGTGGAAAGAGCTTGTGCTGGAATAAAAGTGGGGAGGCCCTGTCTACCCACACCTCATTGCAGATGGCACTGCATAGAGTGCTCTGCACAAAGGTGGTCACTTCTGATGACTTCCAAGATCAGAAGCAGCATAAGATGCCCTCTAATTCAGTTCTTGACATGTTTTAATTGCTCTTTCTGTATTAATACACAACATAATTTACTCATTGGAAGTGAGGTGCCATTTAAAACCCGCCTGGACATGTTCCCGTGAGACTCGATCTAGGTGATCCTGCTCTGGCAGGGGGATTGGACTAGATGATCTTTCAAGGTTCCTTCCAATCCCTAATGTTTTGTGATTCTGTGATTTCCATGAATACTCGTGGATTTGGAGAGTCAGAGGAAAGAGCACGTTTTATCACCCGTAAAATAAATGTCACTATTTCAAGATCTGTGAAAAAGATCTCATGACAATAAGTAGATACAGAAAGTCAGCTTGCAATGTCAGGCGAGGAGAGTGTGCCTACTGCAACGCACCCTGGGTCACTAGACAATAACGCATTTCTTTCTTGTCTGCATAACTGGGGAAGGGAGAGAGAAAGAGAGAGAGAGAGAGTGTTTCTGCAGTCTTCCGTTGCCTGCCCAGCATATCTAAAGAACAAAGACTGCTGGCAGCAAAAAGTAAGAAATATTCTAAAAATATAAAGATCAAAACAAAAATCTCTATACCTACAATTAAACCTTTTCTTGAGATAACACAGGATTTTTTTAAAAAAGTTGGAAAAATTGCAAAAATCAGTGTCTTGGGCAGGTAGGAGGAACAATGTGGTTCCACCAGGGCAGGCAGAGCTAGCAGCAAGTCTAGTGGGAGGTGTGGGCACAGCTCAGCTCCCAGCCACAGGCGATGTCTAAAGCACTGCCACAACCTATGAACAAAAGCTCCTTCCTTCCTTAAGACATCACTGATTCAGGGTAACAAGCTCAAATGTAATTTTACAAATCTGAGAGAACCTGAGGTCTAAAACACCAAGATCCTCTCAACTCTACTGAGGGTTAGAGATCTACTGAGAGAGTAAGAGAAGGAACATTCTTTTCTCTTTTCCTCTCCTCCCTCAGAGACTCAACAGTCAATGAACCACATTTTCACCTTCATGACATGAACACCTGTGTCTATGGCAGCCTATTTGAATTAAGACTGTGTCAGTTCCTCAGGTGAATTGCACTGGACGACCAGTTCTAAATAGTTGTGTGACATTGTGCTGCCCTGATGCCTCTTAGAGCACTCAAGAGACTCACTATCTGGCACAATAATTGCATGTAACTTCTCGGGAAGTATGAGCAAGGATCTGCACTCTGAGGGTAAAGAGAGACAGCTCATTTTTAAGCAGCGGCAGATAGCTTCTAATATTTTCAGGAGACAGTCTGAAAAATAAAAGATCAGAGACAGAAACTGGTGAATCACTTCCAGACTTCAGAGGTGACAGCAGGGATATTCAGGACATTCTAGGGAAGAAAAAGAGGAAAGACTTAGCCAAGAGGCAAAACTCTTAGGAATATTGAGCTCTTTAATTTTGATCCTAAAACACAACAAATCCTAGAGATGTCAATGGAGCCCATGAGCAGAGCTGAAGGACTGAAGGCGCCCTAAAATAAGAATTATTTATCTGGGGCTTTGTCAGCTCATCCAGTGGAAAACTTAGTGCCTTCTAGGATCTCTGCTCTTTGCATCCTTTGTTTCATTTTACGATTTAGTTTACTGTCTATAGAAAAACGCCCTACTTCCCTTTCACTCCCGTGCCTTTCTCTCATTTCCATTCCCCTTTTCTCTTATCTGCATATATTTCATGCAGCAATTACCTTGTCATTACTACCCATTATGTCAATGAACCAGTTAAGGGAAATGTTTCTGAAATCACTGTGGGTGCTTAAGATTAGATGTGGAAGTTAAGCTTCCTGTAGCATCAACAGAAAGAAACGGGTGCCTCCAGGGAGCCATTCATCTCATTTTAAGGCGTGTGTGTGAGACACACAGGATAAACAGCTTTTGATGGTACCTCTGTCTACGACTCCCCTCCCCCTCACCCGGGGAGTCCAGTTCTAGGGAGCTGGTTTAGACAAGACATTTGAGTTTCAAATCAAATGAATTCCACCTTGATCCAGCAAAAAGTTCACTGACTAGTACAGAAAAGTGTGCAAAAAGGCCTCTGCTTGGTCCTTATGTACAGTTCAGATACACTGTGCATTGAAGATACAATTGCATGGGAGATTTTGGAGGACCTTTGGCTCGCATAAAAACCTCAGCAAGGCTTTTTTGGCTCGCTTGATAGAGAAGAACAAAAAATTGAAGTGACCAGGAAGAAACATTACAGAACACGGCTGAGAAAAACTTTTAAGCAAAACAGTCACTAAACTGGCTTGTCAGGCAGGTTCTTGCTGAAGGCATCAGTACTGCGCAGGACATTACTCCAGCGGCACGGATTGGCTTATCGTACAATAGTGTTTGAATTCACTTCCTCTCAGAGGGCTCTGGTTTGGCACAGATGATCTGTTCCTCCAGTGTTTCCAAAGACAGAGGGTTCTGAGGACTGAGCCTGCATGCTTGTGTGGCTAACAGATAACTTCAAATGAGCCCCTAGGCTGAGATTTGGTCTTCATAAGGAATATTTGCCTTTGTTGACAAAAATTACAACAGTACTGGCCTAAGAATAATAAGACAAATTTACAACTGTGGGTTTTTCCTATTAGCAGACAGTAAACACGAAATTTATTTGCCTGGAGGCTTCATGTCATTTGATAAAAAATCAATTAAAGCATGAGTAGTGAGTTTAAATGCAATCAAAAGGCAAGGGAGGGGACTTGCTACTCCACTACTCCTGGGAGTAGAGATAAGAACATGTTCCTTGTCTGCTCAAGACAGATGAAAATCCAAGAAGATGTTTCTGTAAAATCCAAAATCCAATAAACTAATCATCGGTCTGCATATATTAGGTTAATTACCTAGACTAATGGACAGACTTCAAAGCATCCCAATGACACTTTAATAATGACAAAGTAGTCATAGAATCATAGAATCATCAGGGATAGGAAGGCACCTGGAAAGGTCATCTAGTCCAACCCCCCTGCCAGAGCAGGATCTCCTAGACCAAGTCCCACAGGAACAGAACTCTTTGCTGTTGAAAAGAAGACCACGTTTGTACTTTTTCATCTGTGGTCAAATTCCGCAATAAATTCAAAGAATTCTGAAAGATCTCATTACAAACATGGTTTTCATAGTGCCTTTATCCTGAGTGATGGAAATACCTTAGGTAGATGTGGCTGTTCCTTATTTTTGCATGAAAATTCCATACTTCCTCTTGAACCTGTTTAAAATCTTTAGAAATTAAGGATCAATGAAAACAGAACTTCAGATGTGAATATTGGAATTTAAAATACATTTAGCCACTGCAGCAAACTCTACCTAGATGGCATTGTCATCAGGAATCATATGATCAAGAAGTTTTCCTAATGTAGATCAGGGATGAGAAGGGAAAACAAAGGACTTTTGAAGGATAGTGAGCTGTAGACCTTTAGATTTCAAACACACATAAGAAATCAAAATTACAAGATTAGATATGAGGATAACAGAAAATCTTATCGCTAAAAACTAACCCAATCTGAATTTGTATTAAACAGAAATCACAGGAAAAGCCCACCTTTCTTCTGAGAAATCAGGCCGTGCAACTTGTTGGGAAGGACCCACGAGATGGCCACGCTTCCAGCATGACCTATATAAAGCGGTATATGCACACATAGCATAGAATCATAGAATGTTCTAGGGTGGAAGGGACCTCTAGAGGTCACCTAGTCCAACCTCCCTACACAGCGACATCTCTACCTAGGTCAGGTTGCCCAGAGCCTCACCGAGCCTGACCTTAAATGACTCCAGGGAAGCAGCCCCCGCCACCTCCCCGGGCAGCCCACTCCAGCCATCAACCACCCTCACACTGAGGAACTTCTAATACCCAGCCTAAATCTCTCCTTTCCTAGCTTGAACCCATTGCTCCTTGTCCTACCTGAAGGTGATTCAGATGACGACGGCAATTCCCCACCAGCACCAGATGTAGCAAAATTTTTACTCCTGTGTTTTACCGCAGGATCTTCCCTACTAATGGCCAGAATGACTCCACGGAGGAGACAAAGCAGAGCTGCCATTCCCTGAAGTTCTGCTGCTACAGTCCTGCTTCCCCTTTAAGCTATTCATTCAATAGCTGTTAATGTAGTGGGGCGAATAAAGGTCGTATACAGCAAAATCGTGCATCAATCATAGCTTTTATTGATAAGTTTGCTTTCTGATTTTACCTGCCTTTGAACACAATAATTTCTATTTCAGCTACCCAGTCTGGTTAAACTACATGTGCTATTACTTTTATTTAAAGAGCACAGGAGGTACCTGCTTTTATTTCTGTTTCTGCAAGTCAAATGAAAACGGAACTTGATAAAATGAGCAATTAGAAAATGCTGGGGTTAGTACAGTAAAAAAAGGAAGGGAAAACGGTAAATTATTCTTGAACAACCTTCAGACTTTCAAAAAGAGAGGTATAAATGTCACAACCTTGTATAAATCTCTGTGGCCTTCCTGAACATACGCTGCTCAAAAGTGAAATTCAGCAGCACATCTTCCTCAGCTACATATACAAGAGATCCTGAAAGGCAGCAGTGTCAGGATAGAACTCCAGAGCTTCACTGTTTTGTGGGGAGAAGCTCTGAAAAACATGCAACCTCCTGGCTGCTCTGTTGTTTTGCATCCTAGGTAGAAAATAGATGAAGTGTGAGCCTATGCCCTTTTGTAAATGCAGAGGTTAATGGAGCATTTTCTCATGGGAAGGCGTCACAGTGCTCTCCCATCAATGTTAATTGGAAGCCCTGCAAGGATTTCCTTATCTCTGAGCAAAGTGCCTCTGCGCTTCCTCACGAGTCCATGAGTATGATTCATGACCCTGGGCTACAGCTTAGTGCCACCTGCTAGCACTAATGAAGAGCAAAAGAAAAACTCAGGGTTTCCAGATGCTTTCCCTATCTCCTTCTCCATCAATTACTGTTTACTATCCATGAACTAACTAGCCATTAGTCCTCCAGTTCTTTTCCTGGGCCACAGAGAAATCCTTACAGCTTAAAAGAGCATCCATGTAAGGGTAGGAAAACTATTGTGCTCTGAAGATAATAAGGAGAAAACAGGGACGTGGTTTTATGAAAGGGAATAAAATACAATTTCTCCATGTCACTGGGCTGGTTGAACTACTAACAAGACCATTTCATAAACGTAGGTCTTTTCCTGCTCACGATTGTATAAGATTGCAACTTTTGCAAAAGCATCTATTAAGTGAGATTGCTTGATAGATAGTTTCAGGAAGACATCAGAGGGAATAGCTGATCCGGCAGCTACCTACAGCAGTTACTCAGTCGGCTGGACGTTGCACACTCCCACTTTGCACTGAACCGAGCAGTCAGGTGCCGGAGGCTTTTCACGCTGTGCTGCCCTGAGCACACACCTGACCACTAGCAAAGCCCAGTGTCATCCCGTGTTCACTTCCAGCCGATCATCCATCATTTTCCTGGCGTGAAAGGCTCATCCCGAAAGACGCAGACCCCCTGGGGTACCACCAAACTAGCAATGCCAGACAAACACTGGGAAATGCAATCTGAGGAGGCAGAGAACAGAGAGACAGCGATGTAACACTAAATGCCACAAGGCAAAAGCTTCTGAACAGCAAAGATAGTTTACACTCCTTTCAGTGTTTTTTTTCATTCATATATTTGCTGGTGCACTCTCATCTCAGTAACCACAAAAGAAATTAGCATTTCTAAAGCTTTTTATGATCTAAGCAACTATTCTTCCCTTAGAGAAGTGTTAAATAATTACAACTGTCACTCTGCTTCCATGTGCATTGAATACACCCTCTGTAACAGACATTAATTTTGCTCAATATTGAATTCCCTGTCATTTCCACATGTCAGTCCAAAAGGAGGCTGTCAGAGATTTAAGTAAATTAGTTGAGAGAATAAATCACAGTGTTCAGACCAAATGCTGCTGAACAGGAAACCATTGAAAATGCTGTTGCAGAACTGTCAAAAAAGCTTTGTACATGAGAAAAAACCAACATGCACCATTCTGCAAACTGCTAGTGCTGCTTTGAACAAACTGCACCTCGCTGTGTCCTTTGATAGTCACAGGACAAAGTCATGCAGTTCCTCTGAAACAGAATGGCCCTTCCACTATACAGGACATCCAGCCCAGGCCAGAGAGACATGAGTTTAAATGACTTTACAGAATCAGAGAATCGCAGAACACCAGGGATTGGAAGGGACCTTGTATCATCATAGTATCATCATAGTATCATAGTATTACCAGGGTTGGAAGGGACCTAACAGATCTTCAAGTCCAACCCCTACCACACAGCTCAAGGCTAGACCATGGCACCAAGTGCCATGTCCAATCCTGCCATGAACAGCTCCAGGGACGGTGACTCCACCACCTCCCTGGGCAGGCCATTCCAGTGGCCAGTGACTCTCTCAGTGAAGAACTTTCTCCTCACCTCAAG
>JAOXOE010029890.1:0-13787 GCA_028565055.1 Phoeniculus purpureus | reverse complement strand
GTCATGGTCCTGAGTGGGGAGTCCAGACTGCTGCTGCAGCCCAGTGACTCTTTTACTGGAGACCAGTTTGGGGCTGGGTCTCCAGGTTTTGCTCAAACTCAGGATACCTTTGCATGAGTCTTCTACTTGTGAGTGAGATCGGGGTGGGGGGGAAGACGCACAAACTTTTGACAGTTGCTGGGAGCCCCCCGCTGTGATCTACGAGCAGGTGAAACTGTTTATTCCTCTGCAGTAGTTACCTTTTCTGTGCATCAGGGACTCTTCATGCAGTGGCTTCACAGGTGGGCTGCAGCAGCCCACAGCCAGCCTTCCTGGGAGATGAAAGCCTCTGTTTGTGGTGCCTGGGGAACATCTGTAAGTTCCTCAGTGTAAAGCAGGTGTGGCTCCCCAGCATCTGACAGAGTCTTGCACCCTGGGGGTCTGCATCAGACTCCTCCCAGGAGTTGGCCCTCCATTGGGGTCTCTGTGTCCCTGGAAACTCTGAACCAGGGGCTTGTGGCTCCAGGCCTTATCCCTTCTAGTTAATCACAGAGACACTTGGCCTTAAGTTGTGTCGGGGACGTTTAGATTGGATCTTTGCTGAGAGTGGTTGGGCACTGGAACCAGCTGCTCAGGGAGGTGGTAGAATATCCATCCCTGGAGGTGTTTAAGAACTAGAGCACTTGAAGCCATGGTCTATGGGTTTGGGAGATGTTGAGATGAGGGCTGGATTTGATCCTGGAGGTCCTTTCCACCCATAACAATTTGATTTAGGTTGGAAAAGACTTATAAAATCATCAAGTCCAACCTTTAACCCTCCTCTTACCTTTATCACCCCCAAAACATCCCTTGCATGTAGCATTTTCTAAAATATGTGTGGTGAGAGATGGGTTGGCAGCTGGTTTTCTCCTGCAGCTTGACTGCTGTGAGTCATCAGAGTGACGGAGTGCTGCTGCCCTTCAGGGAGGTGTGACCCAAGGTGGGATAGGAGCTGAGGTGTCACCAAAACAGTGTCCCCTGTCTGGTTTGATCCAGCACAGCAAGGGACACCAAGAATTTGGTTGTTTTGGTTCATTCAGGTCTAGACAAACCAAAATAAGACCAGATCTGGGACAGGGAGGGCTGCAAATCAAAGTCATCTGTGCCTTTAGCAGTGGCTTAGGTCAGGTTTAAAAACAGTGACTAAGGGATCTGTTTTAACAGATCCTTTGTGCGGGTCCAAAACACAGGACCATGACACGTCCATACCAGATACAGCAACAGCGTTTCACTTTTCTGAGATCTGCTGGTGGTGGTTCTTGCTCTAGATTTTGAACAAGTGGCTATGCTTGTGTCTGAATTCTAATAGGATCCACACACTTCCAGCAGCTCTTTTATTTGGGAGCAGTTCTCTTATCAGCTCTCACTTGAATTCTGCTTGGAGCTGCGTTGGCAAAACACAAGTTCTCTGCACATGGGTGTTGTTGCTAACTGAGGTGAGTACTGTACTGCTCCGAGGGAGTTTTGTGTAGCTGGTGAGTGAGGAAATGCCTCCAAAGAGACTTTTCCTGAGCTATTTATTTGTTGGGCTGTGGCAATGAACTCCAGACAACTGGGGCGGTCCTTTCCCTTTCTCCAAGTCACAGTTTGGTGTCTGCTCCATTCCCTTGTAATCGCCTTGTTTGCAAGGATCCTTCGTTGGGCTGTATCAGTGCTTGATAAAACATGCTTCATCAAGTTGTACCTAACCAAACCTCTTCTATACCCTGCTATGAGTGATACCCTGGAGTGGGATCAAACGGGAGTGTTATCATTCACAGCAATGTTAGCAATAGTGAGGAATCAGCCTGGAGCTCCTTTGCAGCTCTGCGGGCATTCTCTGAGGCCCTGGTGTGTCTGCATGCACATGCTCTACCTTCTCAGTATCCTACAGCAGAGGTTTCAGCCACATCTGGCTGTCTCCAGGGCTGCTCACTAGCTCCTCTACATGTTGAGATGTGCAAACCAGCACTGGGATATCTGGTGGTGGCCTTGCACTTGGGGAGGACAGACCTTCCCATTACTGGTTCAGTTGTTGCATCCTGTTGCTGTGAGTTTTGACTGAAGGGGACCCCGCAAGTCCTGCTCTGGGCCAAAGCTGAGCTTGGGGTGTGTTGTGTCCTCTCCTGACTGCTGGCCAGGTGGTAGAAATTCTGTGTGAGTAGAAGTCTGCCTCAGCTTTACTGCTTAAACCAGATCATGGAACCAGTGCATGTCTTGCCCCTGGTTTCCCAGGACCACAGGATGCTGTAGCCAAGAGCAAAGCTGCTGAGCAGGTGGGCTGGTTGAAATGATGGCAGGTGCAGGAGATCATAGAATCATCATGGCTTAAAGGGACCTCCAGGATCATCATGTCCAGCCCTCATTCCAACAGCTCCCTAACCCCTAGACCATGGCATCAAGTGCTCTAGGTGTTTGGTTTTTAAACACTTCCAGGGATGGGGACTCCACCACCTCCATGGGCAACCTGTTCCAGTGTCCAGCCACTCTCTCAGGAAAGAACTTCCCAAGATCCTCTCCTGATGCAACTTGAGGCCATTTCTCCCAAATTACTGATGATAGAACAAGGGGAAGAGACCAGTGCCAGACTCACTTCAACCTCCTTTGAGGTAGCTGGAGAGAGGAGTGAGGTCTCCTCTCATCCTCCTCTTCTCTTGGTTTGTTCCAAGTCAGGGGTTACCTTGCTTTTGGGTCAGACTGAGTGCAGGAGAACCTCTCGGCAGCAAAGACAACATCCAGGAGCAGGCACACGCACAGTTAAGAGCTGGGAGCCTGGTGCCCAGCCATAGGCTTTACAGACTTAACCGGTTGGAAAAGTGGAGGTATTTATCCAGCACATGAGTCCTGCGGGATGAGGTAGGGGCTGTGTTTCAGAAGGTGCAGGTTCACTGCTCTCAGCTCCTTGGCTGGAAGTTGCACAAAAAGGGTTGTTTTGACTCGAGCAAATAAAACTGTGCTTGTGTGTCTGGCCCAGAGAGATAATGAGTTGTGTATAAATGGCTGAGCAGCTATCAACAATCCTGCTTCATTATCTACATGTCTACTCTGGCTCCCAAGTGCTGGGTTTCAAGGATTTCATTTGCTTCTGTGCCATTTCATTGCCTTCTGGGGGCTGAGATGCTTTGTCAGCAGCTTGTATCAGGTATAGTGTGTTCCTGGCTTCAATCAGCAGTGTGGCCAGCAGGACTAAGGATGTCATTCTCCCCCTGTGCTGGGCACTGGGGAGGCTTCCTCTCAAGTACTGGAGGCAGATGTGGGCTCCTCTCTTCAAGAAAGAGATTGAGGGGCTGGAGTGGATTCAGAGGAGCAGTAAGACTGGGGAAGGGACTGGAGGGAAAGTCTGGTGAGGAGAGGTTGAGGGAGCTTGGGGTGTTTAGCCTGGAAAAGAGGAGACGTGGGAGACCTCCTCCCTCTCTACAACTCCCTGAAGGGAGGTTGTGGTCATGTGGGGGTCATGCTCTTCTCCCAAGCAGCCAGCACCAGGATGAGAGGGCAGGGCCTGAAGCTGCCAGGGGAGGGTTAAGTTGGATGTTAGGAATCCCTCCCTCATGGAAAGGGTGATCAGAGCCTGGAATGGACTGCCTAGGGCATTGGGGAGTCCCCATCCCTGGAGGTGTTGAAGGCCAGCCTGGCTGTGGCCCTTAGTGCCCTGGTCTGGCTGCTGTGCTGATGTTAGGAGCTGGGCTGGATGAGCTCGGAGGGCCTCTCCAGCCTCAGTGATTCTGTGATGCTCTGATTTTTTTGTAGGTATGTGGCTGTGGGCTGCTTAGGGAAGGGTATCGGGGACAAAGAGCATTTTCATGTGCCTGACTTTCTTTCATCACTGGCCTCTCAACAAGATGGGCAAGCTGCGCTGAATAGGTCAGTGCTGTGCCATGGCTGTGAATGCCAATAGGCTCCTCTCTATAGACGCATTCCTCCAGTGCTGCAGCCTTGGCAGAAGCTCCAGGAGCCCAAGGGAAAAGCAGACAGGAAAGGTCACATCTATTTAGTTGAAGTCTGCTCGATTCCTCTCTTCTTAAGAGCTGTAACTGTAGCTGAACGGGTAAATCTGCCAGAAATTGAGAGTTCCCAGGCAGAAACATCCATGCTGGGGGGCTGAGGAGCTGGGCAGCCAGGCTGTAAATCCTCTGAGATGGGGAATTTTTTGTGCTCATCTCACAGTTGGATCACTCCCAAACTACGAGGAACTTGGGGAGGAATGTATGCGGGGGACTCTGTGCCTTGTAGTTTACTAAAGAGGAGGATCCTCTTGCTCTCCACTCTTGTGTTGATATTAACTGAGCAGGTTTGGCTTTAAGACCTCAGCACTTCCCAAGGGGTGGCTTTGCAAGGGATCAGGATTAAAGGGGAAATCCTTTTATTACTAAAGAGCTTTTATGACCTTTGAAGTCAGGTTACAACTCTTGGGAAGCCTTTGAAGGTGTCTGTCTGCATCTGGGGAAGGGCAGGAGCATCCTGGCCCTCCTATTCACCTGCAGATTCTTTATGGATCTGAGCAGTGGTGGTTTCAGTGTGTCTGTTAGCTGAGGTGGGACTTGGAGTTCCAGGCTGCTGGATAACATCAGGTTATGGAGCTGGTTTTCAGCTCTTGGCAGGGATTTCCTTTCTGGGCTGCTGGGTGCAGCAGGAAATGTTTCACCCTCATCAACTGACAAGTGAGAGCCTGGCACAAGGTCAGACTGGCTGTGGCAATTAATAAATAACTTCTACCTGTTATTTCCCCTTTAAATAAAGGATTGTTGAGATGAGAGAGGAGCCTGCCTTGGTTGAGGAGGACTGAGTTAGGGATAAGTTGAGCAAACTGGATGTACATAAATCCATGGGCCCTAATGGGATGCACCTGTGTGTGCTAAGTGAGACAGTGGAAGTCATTGCTAAGCCACTCAATCTCTTCTAAGTCACGGGGATGAGAAGTGCCTAGGGACTAGAGGATATCAAATGTCACCCCAATCTTCAAAAAGGGTAAGGAGGAGGACCCAAGTAACTATAGACCGGTCAGCCTCACCTCCATCCCAGGAAAGGTGATGGAACAACTTATCCTAGATGCTGTCTCTAGGCACATCAAGGACAGGAGGATCATTAGGGACAGTCAGCATGGCTTCAGGAAAGGGAAGTCATACTTGACCAACCTGATAGCCTTTTATGAGGGCATAACCAGGTGGATAGATGATGGCAGAGCAGTAGATGTGGTCTATCTTGACTTCAGTAAGGCATTTGACAGTCTCCCACAGCATCCTCGCAGCCAAACTGAGACACTGGACTGGGTGATCGGGTAGTGAAGTAGATTGTGAACTGGCTGCAGGATAGAAGCTGGAGAGTAGTGGTAAGTGGGACAGAGTCTAGTTGGAGGCCTGTATCTAGTGGAGTCCCCCAAGGGTTGGTATAGTCTCTTGCATCTGGGCAAGAACAACCCCAGGGACCAGTATAGGTTGGGGACTGACCTGTTGGAGAGCAGTGCAGGAGAAAGGGACCTGGGGGTCCATGAGCCAGCAATGTGCCCTTGTGGCCAAGAGGGCAAACAGCATCAGAACGCAGGTGGTTAGCAGATTGAGAGAGGTTGTTCTCCCCCTCTGCTCTGCCCTGGTGAGATCACATCTGGAGTATTGTGTCCAGTTCTGGCCCCCTCAGTTCAAGAAGAACAGAGCTGCTGGAGGTAGTCCAGTGTAGAGCAATGTGGATGATGAAGTGGAACACCTCTCAGATGAGGAGAGGCTGAGGGAGCTGGGTCTCTTTAGCTTGGAGAAGAGGAGACTAAGGGATGTCCTCATTAATGTCTAAAAATATGTGAGGGCTGGGTGTCAGGAGGATGGAGCCAGGCTCTTAATGTCATCTAGTGATAGGACAAGGGGCAGTGGGTGTAAACTGGAACATAGGAGGTTCCATATAAATACGAGAAGGAACTTCCCAGTGAGGGTGCCAGAGCCCTGGAAGGGGCTGCCCAGGGGGGTTGTGGAGTCTCCTTCTCTGGAGATGTTTAAAACCCACCTGGAAATGTTCCTGTGCAATTTGATCTAGGTGATCCTGCTGTAGCAGGGGGTTGGGACTACATAATATTTCAGGGTCCCTTCCAGTCCCTGATGTTCTATGGTTTATAGAACTCATGTTGCTAGTGCTCCCTTTGCTTGCTCTTGGTGCTGCTGTTGCATCTGTATGTGAATCACAGAGGTGATTCCCTCAACAATCTGCTTTTTACTGATGTCTCTCAACGTTTTCTCTGCTTGGTGACTTGCCTGGTGCTGAGGGAAGAATCACAGAAGTATTGAGGCTGGAAAACACATCTAAGATAATTCCTTATCTCTGAGAGCAAGGCTCTTCCCCACAAGCCCTTTGGTTAATGTTGGGTGGCAGCAGTCTTGCAAGGTGCTCAGGCTCCAGCTTGCACTGCTCTGATCCCTAGGGCACATTAAGTGTTAAAGGTTCCTGGTCTGGTGGTTCCTGTGGCACTCTGAGAACTGACTTGGTGACAAAAATCTCCAGTCTGTGCTGCTCTAAGTGGCTGAGGTGTGCTGATGACTTCCCCAGTAGCATGGCCAGAGGCTGCAAAAATAGGTTGAAGAGCAAACTCCAGACAAAAAAAACAAGCAGTCAGTCCTCCAAAACCAATGGACTGCCCAGGGCAGTGGTGGAGTCATCATCCCTGGAGGTGTTGAAGGACAGCCTGGCTGTGGCCCTTAGTGCCCTGGTGTTGCTGATGGGGTGATGCTAGGGGCTGGGCTGAATGAGCTCAGAGGGCTTCTCCAGCCTCAATCACACTCTGTGATTCTGTGAACACACACATCTCTGGCCACTGCATAGTTACAGGGAGCTCAGAAAGCTCAGGAGTATCTCAACCAGCCAGACCCTTCTGCTGGCTGCAGTGCTTGGTGGGAGACCTCCAAACCCAAGCAGCTTACTTGCATCACACCAGTTTGGCAGAGTTTGCACTGCTGTCTGTGTCCCCTTCCACCCAGCCTTGGGCTGGATCAGGGCTCCTATTGCTCTCCAAATGAGATGGAAGAGCCCAGAGAGGTAGGTGCACAGCTCCTGCCTCCCTCTTCACATCCAGGGCAGGAGACCTAGGTGCAGGAAGTGAGTTTGGGTCAGGAACCTCTGAAACTGGGCTGTGATGCTCTGGAAAGGCTGATTTTATTTTTTTAAGGTCTGAAACCAAAAAAGACTGAAAAGCATAGAAAAAGGTCTTGTTTCAGTCAACAGAAATAAGTCAGATCTGGCAGCTCCTGCTGTAAATTAACAATGGAAGTGATACCCTGAGGCTTTAGAGGTCTGGATAAAGCTGGAAAAATACCTTGCCCAAGGTGACTGAGCAAAATTCTAGTAGGTAGTGAGTTGGTTTTGTTATTATTGTAAGGGTTAATTGGGTGGTTTAAATCAAGGCAGAGAAGCTGCTGAAGTGCTCAGTAAAAGGCTTTAACATAGCTGGTGAAGTAATAACCGGGGGGAAGGGGAGGGGGGGTGTGAGTTGTGAATGGAGTCAGCTTCTCTGGAAAAGTTTCAAACTTGCCTGGCCATGTTCTTGTGTAACTGGAGCTAGGGGATCCTGCTGTGGCAGGGGCATTGGATTGGATGATCTTTGAGGTCACTTCCAATCCCTAATGTTACGTGATTCTGTAATAAGGGTCTCTGTCACGTTCTGCAGCTCCTCACGGTTGGAGGAGCCGCGTCCCCCTGATGCTAAATTAGCTTGTTTATTCCTGCCCCACTGCTGCCTAGGGGTTAATGAAGCAGAAGACCATTGTGCTCGGTCGCCTGGTAGCGATGGCTCTGCGTGGAAGGGGGTAATTGAGTAGAAAAGCAGAATGCTCCCATTGCCCGGGAGAAGTTAACAGAGTGTGGGGTCAGGGGGGTTTGAGCTCTAATCAGTGTGGACACAATGCAATGGAGAGTTTCTAAAGGGCTTGTTTATGGGGCGGCTGCAGGGTCACTAGTTAATTGGAAATGCTGGTGGTGCTCTGGAGGGGAAAGGATGAAGCTGGTGCTGTGGAGGGGAGTGCTCCTGTGGGAGCAGAGAGGAGATGGGTTTTTTACCTAATGATTCAAGTTTAAATGGAGTCCAGACTGGGTTGGGTTGGGAGGGAGTTCAGGGCTCACCCAGCCCCAACCCCCTGCCATGGGCGGCAGCAACACTTCTCACCAGACCAGGTTGCCCAGAGCCCCATCCAACCTGGCACTGGATGCTGCCAGGGATGGAGCAGCCACAGCCTCCCTGGGCAACCTGTTCCAGGCCTCAGCACTGTTAGGGATTTCTTCCTAAAATACAGTGTTTTGCTTCACTCTGAGGAACAGGTCCTGACTTAAACCCATTTACAGGTGGGATCTTCTGCTGTTCTCAGGAAGGGGTGGTGAACACTTCCAAGCCCATGGAGATAGATTTCAGTCCACTGGGCTACCTGTGGTGCAGGAGTTTGTTTAAACAAGTTTGTACCATTTGCCTTTGCCCATCTGCACTGTGATTTGCAAGAGAGGTGACCCCAGAAAGATGAGAACAAGCTTTGTGTGTGGCACAGAGGTGAAAGAATATTTGTTAGTGATGGAGGATTTAATAAATTTAATAGGCTTTATTTTCTTCTGCCCTTAAGTCCTAACAGCTTTGAGTTTTTCCCTTCATTTGAAGGTGAATCATGGAATCGCAGAACATCAGGAATTGGAACAGACCTCAGAAGATCATCCAGTGCAATTCCCTTGACAAAGCAGGATCCCTTGGATTCAGTTGCACAGGAACATGGCCAGGCAGGTTTTAAATGTCTCCAGAGGAGACTCCACAACCCCCCATGGGCAGCCCCTTCCAGGGCTCTGTCATCCTCACTGGGGAGACATTCCTTATCACATTGATGTGGAACCTCCTCTGTTCCAGCTCACACCCATTGCCCCTTGTCCTATTATTACATGACACTGAGCAGAGACTGGCTCCATCCTCCTGACACCTGCCCTTTCCATACTTGTCAACACTTATGAGGTCACCCCTCATGCTCTTTTTTCCCAAACTCAAGAGGCCCAGCTCCCTCAGCCTTCATCAGGGAGATGCTCCACTCCCTTCATCTCTGTGGCTCTGTACTGGACTCTCCAGCAGTATTTGTGCCCTTTTGGAACTGAGGGGCCTAGCACTGGACACCAGGTTCCAGATGCGGTCTCACCAGGGCAGAGTAGAGGGGGAAGAGAACTCTTCTTGGTCTGCTAACCAACCCCCTTCTGATCCACCCCAGGACTCCATTTGCCTTCTTGGCCACCAGGGCACATTGCTGGCTCCTGGACATCCTGCTGGCCACCAGTACCCCCAGGCCCCTTTCTCCTACACTACTCTCCAACAGTCCCTACCCTATCCTGGTTCCTAGGGTTGTTCTTGCCCAGGTGCCAGATGCTATGATGCCTTGGTTAGAGTTCATTCCATTTCTCCCTGCTCAGGGCTTGAAGATCCATTAAGGCCTGTGGCCACCCAAAGGTCGTCTTGCTCTGCTGAGGTTTAATCTTGGTCTTTGTAGTCTACCTCCAAGCTTTGGGCCCCAAGGTTTGGGGTTTGGGTAGAGGCAACAACAACAGGAGAGTGAAGGAGTGGAGAAGGAGCAGAAACAGCAGTGGGAGAAGTCCTAGGACAGAGGAGAATGGGGAATTGAAGGGAAAACTAGCTGTGACTCCTCAGCGTCTAAAAGAACAGTGATGCTGGTATTTGGGGCAGGATGCTCACTCTCCAGTAAATCCTGTAGGGTTTTACTGTGGAGATTCCTGAAGTATTGGATGGTGCAGGGTGTCCCTCTGGGATGCATCATGTTGGCTCTTTGCCTCTGCTTAGACTGTTTAGTCTACACAAAGTGAAACAATTTTGATTCTGTTAGATATTTAGGAGATAAAGCCTCTCTGATGGCACTGAGGATGGTCACCGGTGCTGAGAAACCAAGTCTTGACATCTTTGTCCTCTTCCCTTGCTGCGGACAACTGCGGAAGAGAGGCTACTCAGACTGTGGTGGTTTCATTTTTTTTTTTTCAGGTCTGTCCCTGCCTGGTTCCATGCAGGTTGATGCCATCAGGGCTAAGGAGGGCTCTGGTGGTGACAGTGAACTCCTGTCCACTTCCCACAGGTGCAGGCATGCTGGCTACTTGGAGATGGTGGCTGTTACTCTAAAAGGGCTTGCTGTGGATCATCTTGTGTCTCAGCGTGTCTGTGGGAGACTCTTCCTCTTAAGGAGATAGGAGGTGGAAGTCTCCACTGATAGTGCTCACAGTGTCAGCAGCCTCACATCTGCAGCTCTAGGCATGCAGCAGTATAACCTCATGGCCAAGAAGGCCAGTGGGCTCCTCGGAGGCATCAAGGAGAGTGTGGCCAGCAGGACAGGGAGGTTCTCTTCTCCTTCTGCTCTGGCTCAGTGAGGCCACACTGGGGTCCTGGGTCCAGTTCTGGGCTCCCCAGTTCAAGAGACAAGGAGCTGCTGGATGTGCTGGGATCACTGGAGCATCTCTGTGCTGGGGAAGGGCTGAGAGAGAGCCCTGGGGCTGCTGAGCTGCAGCAGAGCAGCTGAGAGGGATCTGATCACCGCTCAGCCAGCAATGGCTAAAGGGCAAGGGTGAGGAGGAAGAGGCCAGGCTCTGCTCAGTGGTGCCCAGCAACAGAATAAGGGGCAATGGCCATCAACAGGAACCCAGGAGGTTCCACCTGACCTTCCAGGAGGAGAAACTTGTTTGCTGTGAGAGTGGCAGAGCCCTGGCCCAGGCTGCCCAGAGAGGGTGCAGAGTCTCCTGCTCTGGAGAGATCCCAAACCCACTGAATCCATCCTGGGCACCTGCTCTGGCAGGACACAGAGATCCCCACCAGCCCCTCTACTCTGTGGTTCTGTGATCCAGCACCACAGTATGGAACCTCTTGATGTGAGAGGTCTCTGCCTGCTTATGGCTCCTCGAGCCCTTCACAGGGGCTCCCTGGACAGCCCCCACCCAAGCTGCCAGGAGAGTCAGCAGCCTCCTTAGCAGCTTCTGCAGAACCTCTCTGAAATCCTAGTTCCTTGCTCCAGATGATCCCAGCATCCTGAACATGGGCTGAGTCTTCCCCACCATCTCTGCATTAACAGCTCTTTAACTCCTCCCAGGCTGAGCTACATCATTCAATCCATGGAGCATCTCCTGGTGCGGAGGCGGAAGGGCTGAAGCAGGCTGCTTGGCACTGTGTTTGCAACAAAATCCCTAGATATTGGCTTTGTTTTGCATAGCACTTTGTAATGCTGTTAGTTGACTTGGCTGCAGCTTCACTAAAGCAGTTGTTTTTTGCCGCTCGGTTCAACACTCGACTTGAATTTCATGGGAGTGGAGCCAGAGCAGAGCTGGGAGCCAAGTGGTGGCGCTCCTTTGGTGCGCATATCCTGACGAGGAGGGATGTATGTGGGGGAATTGTCTCTGCTCCTCAAAGCTGGACTGCTGGAGGGAGGCTGCCAAGTGTTTGAAATCATCATCAGCTCGTGATGAAAGCATGGATTTATGGCCATAATGAGCTGCATCAAAGCAGGGAGCATTCGGCTTCTCCATCAGTGTAATGGGGCCTCTTTATCCACAGACACTGGTGGTTCAATCACACTAGAGTCTGTTGGAGTGAGCTCAGCCCAAACCTCTGGCTCACTTCACAGCAATATTCCTGTTCCTCTCAGAGCTGCAGTTCCAGTTCTGGTTTTCTTAGCTCTACACTGAGGAACAGTAGTGATTCAGGAGAACGGTGCTTTCAGCCAGCTTGGAGCTGAGTCTTGTTGAATTTTACGGTGACCTCTTAGAGCTGGGTTGAAGGGCCACAGCCAAGCTGGCCTCCAGGGATGGGGACTCCACCAATGCCCTGGGCAGTCCAGTCCAGGCTCTGATTTCCACCCCCCTTTCCATGATGAAGGGCTTCCTAACATCCAACCTAACCTTCCCCTGGCAGTTCAGACCCTGCCCTCTTGTCCTGGCACTGGTTGCCTGAGAGAAGAGCCTGATGCCCACTTAACCCCAATGTCCCTTGAGGGCGTTGTAGAGAGGGGAGAAGGTCCCCCCTGAATCTCCAGGCTGAAGAACCCAAATCTTGGAAATAATCACAGAATCCCTAAATGATTGAAGCTGGAGAAGCCCTCTGAGCTCATCCAGCCCATCCCAGGACCTGACATCACCCCAGTGGCCAGACTGGGGCACTAAGGGCCACAGCCAGGCTGTCCTTCAACACCTGCAGGGATGGGGACTCTACCACTGCTCTCTGCAGTCCATTCCAGTGTCTGACAACTCAGGCTGTGCATCAATAGGGAGAGCGCAGATGAATCTAGTCCTATTCCTGCTTAAGCAAATCTCTTCCAGCCCTCTCTTTATCTGGCAGCACTGCTGCTTTTCAGCTCAAAGGAACTTCCAGCTGTCAAAAAAAAAACCCAACCCCTGGAATAATGCAGTCTATAAACAACAGCTTTATAATAACTTCCTCCTGACTTGTGTGTTCAGTCATCTGTGCCCTGCCTGCAGGAAGGAGCACAGATGTCATCTTCTTGATGAGGTGGCACACTGGTGAAGATGGTGTGCAGGGCTCCTGGCTCGTGGCCCACAGCACTGCTGTTGTGATGCTGCATCCAAATTACAAGGGAACCGGGGCTGAATCATCTGGGTGTAGTGCATGTGGATGGCAGCCTGCTGAACCCAGGGGAACCTGAAGCTCCTCTGCCCCATATGGGGCTGCCCCTGCCTGACTGGGTGTTACTTGTTTTTGGGGTTGTTTTGCCTCATTGGAACTCCTATGAGGTGGTGGATTGGATGTCTGGAGGGCTCACTGGGGAGGCTGGGGCCTTATATTGCATCAGGAGGGAGATGGTGACCAAGTGAAAGGAGCCTTTTGCAGGAGCCCATCCTACCTATTCCCCACCCCTGTGATGTCTTTCCTGACTGAACAAGAGCCATCCTTTCCTGATGGATCAGGAGTCAGTCTTGATCAGTCAGGAGTCAGTTCTTGGCCAGTCAGGAGTCATTCCTGATCGATAGGGGAGTTAGTCATTCCAGGCTGATTGGGAGTCATTCCTTCCTGATCAATCGTTAGTGATCTAGTGATCCTGATCTATCAGGAGTCGGTTGTTTCTGGCTGATCATGAGTAGTTCCTGACTGACTGGGGGTCAGTTGTTCCTGATCAATTGGGAGAAATCCTTTCCTGGCTGACTGGGGGTTATTCCTTGCGGATCAAAAGCCACGCTTGGCTGATCGAGGAATCAAATATTTCCTGATTGATTGGGAGCCGTTCCTGACCCTATACACCTGCATATCTGCTCCTCGTTGTATTATTTCCGTTTTCATCCATAATCCAGGAACATCCCAGTGCTTATCCCTTGCATTGGAGCATTTTGACAGTTTTAGGTTAAATTGATGGCTAAATTTCTGCATTTCCAGCTCTGTTTTTGTTTCTGCAAAGAGCTGGATAATTCAAGGTTTGCCACAGACTTGTGGAGCTCGGAAGGGACCTCTGGAGGTCATCTAGTCCAACCCTGCCCTGCTGGAGCAGGTTCTCCTAGAGCAGATCCAGCAGGATTTTCATGTATGTGACAGAAGGGCAGCAGATCTGTAAGGAACTGGGGTGGGGGGTGGTAATCGACCTGCTGATCATTAGGTTCCCCAACTTATGGAAGCCTGTTGGATGGTGGTGGGGAGGTGAGGAGCTGGAGCAGCCATGAGTCTGCTCAACTCCATGGTTTGTCAATTCTGTGATGCATTAAAAGAGCATTAAAATACTTATTTCCCAGCTGTTACTGGAACCAGGGCAGCTTTGTGTCCTTTCAGTGAGGCTGAGGTGGTTCCTGCAGCAAGTCTGCAGGCA
>JAOXOE010029889.1:0-13791 GCA_028565055.1 Phoeniculus purpureus | reverse complement strand
CACAGAGTTCTAACTCCTGCTGCTTGTTCCCCATGCTGCGTGCATTGGTGTACAGGCATTTCAGGGAGCGAGCTGAGCGCTCTGACTTCACCCTAGGACAGTGAAAGGCCACCTGGTTTTCATTAAGACCAGAGCTCTGTCCTACTAGTGTGCACCCATCAAGTATTCCACCCCCCTGTGGAGAAGTGAGACTCTGTGGTATGGCTGCTGCTTAAAATAGAGTCCTTAAATAGATTTTGCATCAAAGGAGAAGGAAAACCAAGAGCAAGTTTCTCTTTAAAGAAAACACATTTCCCCAAATATTTAATCAGCACAACAGTTGTATAATAACAATATATTGTGTAATAATTGTGTAACAATAATAACAACAATACAGAAAATACAGGCTAAAGATGTTCTGTTACTTAATTCAGATCAATAACTTGAATGCAATTCCTCCTTGCTACATAGACTGCCTCAACTACAGAGAGCAGCCCTGGCTTTGGTAAACAGTTGTCTACATCTTTTTATTAACCTTTCCTCATGGGGGAGTTGTTCCACTTCCTTCATCGTCCTTGTTGCTCTCTGCCAGACTCCCTCCAGCAACTCTGTGTCCTTCTTGAACTGAAGGGACCAGAACTGGACACAATACTCCAGATGTGGTCTCACTAGAGCAGAGTTAGAGTGGGAGAAGAACCTCTCTTGATCTGCTAACCATCCCCCTTCTTATCCACTCTAGGATGCTGTCGGCCCTCTTGGCCACAAGAGCACATTGCTGCCTTGTCATCCTGCTGTCCACCAGGACCCCCAGGTCCCTTTCTCCTACACTGCTCTCCAACAGGTCAGTTTCCAACCTATACTGGCAGCTGGGGTTGTTCTTGCCCAGATTGCATCTGGGCAACTCTACACTTACCCTTGGTATATGTCATTAAATTTCTCTCTGCTCAGCTCTCCATCTTGTCCTTTATGTTCCTGTGTGACTTGGTCTAGGTGGTCCTGCTCTGGTAGGGGGATTTGACTAGATGATCTTTTGAGGTCCCTTCCATCCCTAATGATTCTATGATTAGTAATTTCATCTTTGTTTGATGATGCCTTACGTTATCTACATGATGCCTTGTCTCTGTTTCTTCTGGCATGATGCAGGTACACTCCTCCATTAAAGCATGGTCTTCCACAACACTGTATCACCCTAACACAATCCTTGTGTGTTGTCTCTTCCCTCCACAACAACAGGAAAACTGAAAACACTCCTCACTTATGCGTTAGTAACCTTTTCCCTGAATAAAGATGTCCAGAAACCTCTCCTGGAGTGCCTCTTAGCATCCATATCCATGACTTAGTCGGTCCTGTTGGGCAGAAAATCTCCCAGCCATGTCAATTTATATGTCCCAGGCTTTCTGGACTGCTTTCTTTTGTAGCAACTCCTAAATCCCAATTGAATGCAGTTTAAGAAAACTTGTTTTCCTTTAAGAAAACTTGTTTTCCTATTTTCTTATCTGCTTTTTCCAAAGGCTAACAGTACTTGTGCTTCCATGATACTCCACGATTTTAATGCATCTTGAGGCCTCATCACCAGCCTATCTTATTTCAAGTAACCTTACATAGGAATCCAGCCCCTCTTGAGATTTATAGAGTTTATCACACCTCATTTTCTACAATACAGCAGCAAACTAACCTTCCCCCCTGAAATTAGCTAAACTTTTCTCCATATGCTACTCTCTGGTTGCCACAACATGTATCTGCAGAAATTAAGTCAGAGTCATTCAGTGTGTTCATTCTTCACCTTTCTTTATAGAACCCTCTCATGATCTCCATCAAAAGCTTGCGTGATTAGACTAGGACTGGCCCTTAAAAAATCCAGACACCCTGAGATAATCTCTCAAACCTCCAATCATCAGTGTCACCAATGCCATTGCTACTGTGTTACTGACAAGTCTCAGTTTCTTTATCTCAACTCAGCCTACCTGAACTATTCCCTTGTGTATAATTATTAAATATTAATTGAACCAGACGGCAAACGGCAAAACAAAAGCCAGCAGCAAAACCACTCATCTTTAGAGGTAGACAGGCAGGACCCCTTCTACAGTTAATACTGTACTGTATGTGAAGAATGGAACTGCTGACAAAAAAGATGGAATTAATAAATTTTTCATAAATACTGAACACTAGTTAACTACTTAGCTATGTGAAGTGAAACAGTTTTGTAGTAGCTATTCAGTCTTCTTTCAGACAGAAAAAAAGTGGTATCACAGTACTTTTATCCTAGTGGGTAAGATAAATAACTGGGGCATAGAGCACTACAGTTAAAGGTTCTACTCAAGTTGAAAGAGAAAGGACCTTGAGCTCATCCTCTAAAAACACAGGAGAATGAATGCCTTAGCCTCTCAACTACTTTAACAAGAATTTCTGGTTAAAAGTTATAATGAGAAACATCTCCTCTCTACAGTAAAGAAAAAAAAAGTATTTAAAAAGTATTCCCACAGAACATTTGTGTCCCGGCAAATAAACTTCCCAACATTTCACATGAAGGATATATTCTTCTTCACGTATGTCATGAATTTGTATGTTCCACAATATCAGGAGGCTGGAAAACTGAAAAGGGACTGAAAGAAATGATACTGAAAGAACTGGGATCCACACTGTGGGGAAAGACAAAGAAATGAGTAAGGTTGTTTCAGAAAGAAAACAAGCCAAATTAATTCTCAGAAAACTATAAAATCATTTAAAGAAGTTACTTTGAAAATTTTAAATGAGAATCATCTGTAAATGAGTTTAGAATTCATCTGCAAAAACAGACATTAAAAATAACTTGCAGTAGCTGCACTATTCCTTCACAGTATTTATGGAGTCAGCGATGCATTGCTTCGAGAACTAGGTTTTTCTAAAGATCCAATCCTCACAAAATCACTCTGTTTTAAACTATGAAAGCACATTTTATTTCTTGACAAGTCCATCCCTGATCTACAGTGTTGTGAAATAACCTTTGGGTTTCTTGTGTCTGAAACATGAAATTCAGGGTCTGTGTACCTGTCACCCAAAGATAATCAAGCTAGTTCTGAGTCAGTTAGCTGAAACATTAGAATCACTGAATTCACATAACCCTCCATGGTGGCTAATATATTCTGCTTTTTAGTATTGTGTAAAGTAGACAGTTCCCCTTACAGTGTTCATTAATGACTCTTTTCCACATTTTCTTCCAAAAAATTATTGTGTACCATCACTGTAAATAGCTTCCCACTTCCATCAGCTGCCGGAATTGTCTTCTCTAAACTGCTTTGGTTTGTAAAGAGTTTGCTTGACAGTTATTCTGGATAAAGCAGTCATCAGCATTCTCCTGTCCTCTAGTCTACAGCTGCTAATGAAAACCACGTGGTGGCAGGTAAATGCTATACCGTTAACAAAATTGCATCCTTACTAGTTATATGGAGTCTAAAAGAGCACAATAAAATAATAATTTTAATGATGACATTTCACAGCAGATTTGACATCTTTCATTTAGGGAGTATTCCCTTTAATAAGGGGCTGAATAACATGGCTGTATTAATATCTGCTACAATTTGTATGATTATATGGCAACTGATGAAAAGAGAAAAACACTAAGAAATCCAAGAGCTTCCTGAGTCTAAGAGCATTCCAACCATCAGGTCTGAGTGCTTTCTGGTCAGTGCTGTGGGAGAAAACAAACTCAAAAGGCCCTACAAATATGATAACAGTCATTCTTGACTGAAATTGGATTTCTGAGTATACTGAGAAAAACATATTAAAGAGTTTATTGTGGCTGATTTCTACCACAGATCACATCAAAACAAGATTTTTACCTACCTCAGTCACTGCCACAATTTCCAATTAAGTTTAAATAAGCCAAGATAATTTGAATGATGCTAATTCTGAAACATTGTTGTGTTGAGTCTGAGTGGCAAGGCTTTTGGTAGTAGAGGGGGCTACAGGGGTGGCTTCTGTTAGAAACTAATAGAATCTTCTCCTATGTCCACTAGACCAAATTCTATCTGGTTCCAATACTGATCCACCACTGGCCAACACCAAGACCTCCAGTGACGGTGACGGTGGTAGCACTTCTGGGATAATATATTTAAGAAGTGGGGGAAAGAAATCCTGTGCAACAGTAAAAGCAACTGAAGACAGAAAGGAGATCACATAAGAGTAAACAGACAGCAGGCTCAGTGAAGAAAGAGGAAAAGGAAGTGCTTCAGGTGCTGGAGCAGAGATTTCCCCATGCAGCCTGTGGTGAAGATCATGGTGAGGTGGAGCAGATATCCACCTGCAGCCCATGGAGAATCCTTTGCCAGAGCAGGTGGATGTGCCCAAAAAGGGGTGGAAAGGCTGCACTGGAGCAGGCTCTTGGCAGGACCTGTGACCCCTGGATACAGGAGCTCACGCTGAAACAGGTTTGCTGGCAGGACTTGTAAGCCTGTGAGAAAACCACACTAGCACTCTGTTCTTCATAGACTACACCCCATGGAGGTAACCAATGCTGGAGCAGTTCCTGGAGAACTGCAGCCCATGGGTAGGATGCCTTTTTGGAGCAGGGGAAAAGTGGGAGGAGGAAGGAGTAGCAGGAAGAATGAACAATGAATGGATCCCCATCCCCTTGTATCATTCAGGGGCAGGGTATAGAAGAATTGGGAATTAAATTGAGACTGTGAAGAAGGGAAGGATGAGAAGAAGGGAGAAAATGTTTTCAGATTTGTACTCATTTCTCATTATCCCACTCTGATGTTAGTAGGCAATAAATTAAATTAATTTCCCCAAGCTGAATTGGTTTTGCTTGTGATGGTAATTACTGAGTGATCTCGCTGTCCTTATCTGGACCCATGAGCCTCTCTTTCTATTTGCTGTTCTCTTTCAGCTGAGAAAAGGATGTGATAGTGCATCTTGGTGGCCACCTGCATCCAGCTAAAGTTAACCCACTGCATCACTGACAACAGTGACTCATGGTTTTGCAGCTGGGTTTCAACACAACGTGCTGATCAGATAACATTAAATCTATAAAGTTTCTATAATAGCCTCGGATTGCTATGCTGTGCCCTGTACAAACAGAAAATACATGGTTCCTATTTCAAAGAATGTGAGACCTAATAATTTCATGTATAAAAGTTTCCTAATAAACTGTGGACTAGAAGAGGTCTCAGGAGGTCATATAGACCAAGTGCCCCAAAGAGGGATTAATAATGCCAATTTCATTCCTGAGACTTGATTAATCTGTTCTTAAAAATTTCCAATTAGGGGAATTTCACAATGTCCTTGGGCAATGTATGTTGTTGCTTTATTATCTTTATTATTCAAATGTTCTTAATATTTGATCTGTATCTTCCTTGCTGCAATTTCATCCAAGTACTTTTTTTGCAGTTTAAATCAACAAAGCAACCAATTATTCCTGTCTCTCTGCAGAGCAAAGAAACACTACTTTGAACACTTCACATACATCTCTTACTCAGATTTATCAGTCTTGATTAATTTTCTCTCTCTCTGCCACACTCTCCAGAACTCTGTATCTTGTTACCCTCCTGCAGACTTCCTGCCTGTATTTTGTGAAGCACCATGCCTCAGAACGACAAAGTATTTTAGCTGAGGCCTTAAAAATACTCAAAGGAAACAAAAATTCACTTTCCACACCTCAGACCAGACCACTATTTATAAATCCTGGCATCGTATTTACTTTTTGCACAGCAGGATGACTTTACTGACTCCTGCTCCTCCTGCGTACTATTACAACCCTTATTGGTACTCTGGAGACGTTTATAAACCGCCCGGATGAGTTCCTGTGTGATTTGGTCTAGGTGATCCTGCTGTGGCAGGGGATTGGACTAGATGATCTTTCGAGGTCCCTCCCAATCCCTAATGTTCTGTGAATCCTTGTAGTCTCTTTCCTATATTTGTGCAACTGAGTGGCTAAGAGCAGCACCTTCCTTCTCTTTCTATTGAGTAACTCTTTCTCACCAGAAACAACACAGCTACCTGGCAAAATAACAGCTCTTCCTTCCTCTTCCCCAGTAAACTGTAGTCCTTCTTCTGTCAGTGTTGTCTAGTGAAAACACGCCTGGTATACTGTTAACTTCCTCTCTCATCAAATACTGATTATTTGCCACACCAAGGAGTTAGTCTGGTGTAGCTGGTTTCAGGCTGGCTTTTTGCTGTGACAGCCACCCACGCATAACTGCTTGAAAATGGTTTTCTAAGGACCTGTACATCCAACATGGTAGTTTCACATAGACTATGTGTTTCTAATTTATGGAATTTTCATGACACTCTATTGAAAGCTCAACCACAGTGCAGATGTGTGACATCACTGCTGCTTTTCTGTCCTTGAGGCTTGTTTGCCTTCTTTAGAAGGAAATGGAGTGCTTTAAGAAGATTCTTTCTTTATGGTGGAAATACATGTTGGTGTTGCTTATCTTCATGTTCTCTTATATCATTACTTTTCTGTCATCCAGCGGTTTGTAATCAGGTGATCAATACACAGAGGGTACAGGTGTCTCAGTTTTAATTGCCTAAGAATGGCTGATTAAGAAAAAGTTGAATAATGAAAATAAAAGCTACTTTTCAAAATCCTGCCCCTAAATCATTTATATTAAATTATCCTGCTATAAATGTTTTTCTTGCTATGACTTAGCAAACCCAACAGTTAATAATCTTCATACAGCAGAAGCACAGAGGTACTTCTTGCTTTTGAACACACTACAGGAATGGCAGATCATCTGTGCACAGAATCGTAGAATGGCAGGGGTTGGAAAGGACCTCTGGAGGTGATTGAGTCCATCCACCCTGACAGAGCAAGTCCGTCTTGATCAGGTTGCACATCCTGATCAGCATCCAGGCAGGTTTTGAGTGTCTCTAGAGAAGAAGACTCCATAACCTCTCTGGGCAGCCTTTTCCAGTGCTGTATTACTCTCACAGTAAAGTTTTTTTCCTTTTGCTTTAATGGAAATCCGAGTGTTCCAGTTCGTGACCATTGCCCCTTGTCCTGTTGCTGGAAACCACTGAAAACAGCCTGGATCCACCCTTTAGACATTTAAAAAACAGTGATAAGATCCATCCTCAGTCTTCTCCAGGCTAAAAAGATCCAGGTCTCAGCCTTTCTTCATAAGAGACGTGCTCCAGTCTCCTCATTATCTTCACAGTCGTCTGCTGGATTGTTCGGTAGTTCCCTGTCTCTCTCGAACTTAGGAGAACAGCACTGGACACATTACTCCAGCTATGGCCTCACTAGAGCAGGGTAGAGGGGTGGGAGATCCTCCCTTGACCTGCTTACTACACTCTTCTTAAAAGACCTCAAGATGCTATCAGCCTTTTGGCCACACGGTCACATAGCAATGTGAACATCTGGCTCATGGTAAACCTGCTGGCCATCAGGACTCCCAGACCATTCTCCACAGAGCTGCTTTCCAGTAGCTCTGGTTATTCCTCCCAGATGAGAGACTCTACACTTGCCCTTGTTAAACCGCATTAGATTCCACTCTGACCAACTCTCCACCCTGTCCAGGTCTCATGGAATGGCAGCACAGCCTTATAACATGTCAGTCACTTCTTCCATTTCTGTATCAGCAAACTTACGGAGGGTACAAACAGTCCCTTTGAGCAGATCCTTGATGAAGATGTCAAACAGGACGGAAATCAGTACTGGTCCATGGGGAACACCACTCGTTACAGTCCTCCAACTAGTTTCTGCACTTCTAATCACAGTGGTCTAAGCTCTGTCATTCTCAATACGAATCACTGTCTACTCATCCAAACCACATTTCCTAAGATTCTCTAGGAGGATGTCATGGCAGGCAGCGCCAAAATCTTGATGAAGTCAAGATAGACATCATTCACTGCTCTCTCCTCATCTACTCATGTCAGATTGGTCAAGTGTGATTTCCCCATGGTCAATCCATATTGACTATTCCTAATAATCTTTTGCCCCTCCACGTGCTTAAAGATCACCTCTGGCATGAGCTGTTTCATCGCCTATCAAGGGATGGAGGTGAGGCTGATTGGTCTGTGGTTTTGCCCATCCTGCCCCTTATGAAGGACACTGGCTCTTCTCCAGTCCTCAGGCAATTCTGTTCTCCATGATTTTTCAAAAATTATGGAGAGTGGCTTAACAATAACATCATCCTGCTCTCTCAGCGCTCCTGGGTGATCCCGACAGCAATGGATTCGTCATTGTCCAGCTTGCCTATATGTTCTCTAACCCAATCCTCAGCCAAGAAAGAATCTTTCTTCCTCCCTCCAGCCTTAGTCTCTTTCCTGCACTCTGCTGTCTAAAGAAAAGATTATGTTGTCTTTTAAACATAAAGTGTGAGGTCAAGTTCACATGGGGCAAGACAGGTGAGGTAAATGTCATGCACACCCTCTCCTGCTGCAAACATTGTTCCTGGTGGGCACAGGAGACCTCTACCCCAGAAGCCTCTGCATTTTCTACTCATGTGACTGGCCCATGACCAGGACTCTACAGACTCCATTGTATCTTAAAGGTCTCTTCCAATCAAAGAGATTCTATGATTTGGTGACTGTGCCCATGTGAGATCACTACTTTGGCCCAGCTGTAACATGTGTGATGTCAACACTTCCTGTGATCGGCCATCACATGAGGTCACACCTTGGTTGAGACAGAAGTATAGTGAGACCAGAATGTCCTCTGTCTGCCCAGCATGGGGCTGCCATTTTGTCACAGCTGCTATTTTGTTAATTGTATAAACCCTGTGGTCTCAGTGCACCCTGTGATTATTTGGCAGCTGAAACCCCACCTCTGTGGTCACCCAGAAACTTCTCATGGGCCCTCATATACCCTTGGTATGTGTGATATATGCAGGCATGTAAATATCTATAAATGCACACAGAAAGGCATGTATAAATGCATACATGCACTTCTCACATACAGCTATAAATGGATTTTATTTGCATAAGTTTGCAAATAAAAAATACTAAAGACCACTTAAGTAACTTAAATTAACAAAGTTCAGGTATTAATAGAAAAAAAAACCCCATAGAAAACAGAACAAAGTAAGATGAAAACATACTTACGTGGCCAACAAGTAACAAGTTAACTGCTGAAAAAGCGACCTGCGCGGTCCTTGGACTCTGTGCTGTGCTACAAGACACTGCCTGCTGAAATGGCAGGTCAGAACAAAAACTCAACTTCACAGGAATACGTGTAGGTGCACTAAGAAAAGTTTCTAATGAGTAAATGGTAGTTGGTTTGAGATTTCTGAAACAAAACCAAATTGTGCAGCATGAAAAGGGCAGGGGACTACACTTGTCAAAAGGCCTCTCTAATGGGAATTACTCTCCTGGGCTTAGTGCAGCAGAGCATATGTCTCCTGCTCCAGGTCATCTACACCTTACATAGAATCATAGAATCATTAGGGATTGGAAGGGACCTCAAAGATCATCTAGTTAAATCCCCCTGCCAGAGCAGGATCACCTAGACCAAGTGGCACAGGAACATATCCATGTGGGTTTTAAACACCTCCAGAGAAGGAGACACCACAATACCCCTGGGCAGCCTGTTCCATACCAGACTGTGACTTACAAACTCAGAATGAGGATGTCTCTTAATGTAATATTCAGCTGTCTGAAAGTAGGTGCCAAAAATAAATTAATCAGACTCACTCTTTTCTTCAACAATTTTTCAGCAAAGATCCATCATGGTTGTTCAGACCTACACAGTCTTTCCCACTCAAGTCCAGAGAGGGCAACAAGCTCTTCTGGATGCTTGTCTGCACTGAGGTCACTTCAAACGAATCCAGTTTGGATTTGGTATGTTACTCTGAGCAGCTATGAACAAAAATCATCCTTGTGAAAAAAATATGTCGTTTTCCAGGGGTAGAACAGGCTGTCTTCCTCTGAATTTTTTGTTTCTTTCTCACTGTCCAGTAGGGTTTGTTATTCTTTTTATTACTTCTTGTGGTGGCTGGAATCCAGCCTTGGCACTACCCATTCTTTTCCTTTTAAGGGTTTGAGGGAGGCTGTCCTTTTAGGGCTGTCACATGTCACTCAATAATCCCTGAGACCTCCAGCTTTGCCAGTGTTTGCAACTTGGCCACAACAGCCTGGGAGACAAATCTGATCATAGCTATATTTTTATCCAAACTTTTAACATGTGGCCTAACAGTTTCTAAACTCCTTCAGAAAATGGACACAGCTTTTGACAAGATGCTGTAGAATACTTACTTTACTGCACCTAGTCTCTTTACTAATTTGTATACAACATATACTACTCCCTTTCTTACTCATTTTTTACTAAACGACAGAACCTTCCAGGGCAGCAGATGCAACTTCACAATCTTCTTTCCACCTATTTTCATTTGTATTTATATCAGTGCCACCAATATTGACATGAGGTTAGTTCACTGGTACATAATGCAGCTTGTACTGTGTCACTGTAATGATCTCACTGCTATTACCATTTGCCAGAATACAGCTTGATAATGGGACCAATAAATCTCCAAGCAGCCAGTGCTCAACAAGGTTTTGTAAAGAGGTAGGCTGAGAGAAACCTTCCATGCATATCAACTGAAAAAAGAAACTGTCACTGGCAACCCCAGGGAAGGTTCAGAAAAATAGCTAGCTTCCCAGAGGTACAAAAGGGACAAGAATTTTCCTGTGTTTTAAGCTTTGCTTTCCTAATTACATGATTGAAGATGAGACCTGTGGCTGGTCAGCAGTTAAAGCTCTGTTATTGGAACTAATAAGTGTTTATACATTCCAGCAATATGCATATGGATGGGTAATAGACTTGCCACAAAGAGTAATGTCGAGTCCTACCCAGCAGCACTGTTGATATTATTCCAGCTGTCTGGGTATTGTGTTTCTGCAAAGTCCACCTCCCACTGCCCTGACAGCTCCCAGGGGCTTTGAATAGCTGTTTGGTGAAGTTCAAACTGGTGTTTTGTGGGGAAATTCTGGTGCAAGCATTGTTGGGGAGCATGATGTAAAAACCACAGTTTACCGTCCTTCCTTTTCTCCCACTCTGGCTCCAACTGCTAAACATCATGGACTTTTATCCAGCTGTTAAAATTGTAGGGCCAGCAAGACCACTTTGCCAACAGCTGTTTATTCCTCCCTTACTTTTTTACTGCTAGAATCTTTTCAGTTTTGCAGATTCTGTCCTCAACAGTGTTCACTTATCAAAGTCCACTAGAATAAAACATTCTCTTGGTCATTGGTGACTGTAGTCTACTCTGCAGCACATGGGTATCTGACCCTTTCTCACAGTTTCAAATACTAGCTGTGAACACTTGCTTGCAACTGCTGTAACGCCTTTCTTTTTTTTCTAGGCATCCTCACATGGTCTTCTCTTCTGAGTGGAAGCATATTTACTCTAATTTTACATCAATTCCTAGGTGTGGTTTTCCAAATCTTTGTAGAGCTTGGAGCTCTCACATCCAGAGGTCTGACTCTGACTGCACTATGGAAGTTGTAGTCAGAATTCTTCTGTTATAAACTCCAGTAACCTATAATGCAGCAAATGATAACTATGTGCTGTAAAACATCCCCACAGCTAGGTCTCTAGCACCCTGTTAAAACAACCTGTGACAGAGACCTCTGCTCAAGTATTCATTAAAAAGTAGTGAAAATTATTCTACTTCAACAGCTTGTCTAAAGGCTGGTTCAAAAACATCTATTCCCTGATTGGTCTGTAATTACTGAGACAGCAAAAATGATTTTAAAAGCTCCAGCTATTTATTTCAGAACCCATTCTACCTTTTAGGCACATTCTGCCTTTTGATAATACATTCATCACCGTTAAAGTGAGCTTAATACTGTATTGTGTTTACAATATGCCACAAACACTTGCTACCTCTAAAGCACTTTCTCACTGCCTTACGTATGCTTTAATTGTATTGCCTTACAAGCCATGTGGCCACATGGGTCCTGTTCAGATCAACAGTAGTCCTGTTGATACCCACAAAGCTTGCCACTTCCACAAGAGTATAGCGAAAATATTTTAGCAGCTGTTGCAGTCTAACAACATGCTGCTATGACAAGCATGGAAGAAAACAAACATCAGACAATCACTTTAACTAATGTGCAAGGATTTGAACGCTATTTATTTATTTATCAAGTGATCATTGAGGTGATGGTGAGCTGTCTCTCACTGTCAGTGTTTATTTTCTTTCACAGCTGTTGTTAATTTTTTTCCCCAGTGTTGTCCTTTTTTTTTTTTTTGTTATTGAATCCTGTGGTCCTAAACAGCAACAGAAACAGTTGACACAATAATTTTGTCTTCTTCATAATTAGCCAGGATGATGTTTTCAAAAAGTGATATAAAATCTATGTCAGCATAAGGATACAGGAATACATACAGCACAGTAGCTGTCAGCAAACTGAGATGTATGCTGACACACATCTTGCTGGACAGCCTGTCCAACAAGCTTGTTTCTAGAACCCAGCCCAACTGCCTTCTTTCTAAAGCAGACTTTTTAGTAAAACCCTCTGGTGTACATGTGTCCCTGTAACAGAATCACAGAACCATTTAGGCTGGGAAAGACCTTTAAAGTCATTGAGTCCAACCATTAAACTGTACTAAGACCACCACTACACTATGTCCCTCAGCTCCATATCTGCCCCCACTTTAAACATGTCCAGGGACGATGATTCAACCACCTCCCTGGACAGCCTGTTCCAAGGCTTCATCACTCTTTCAATGAAGATGTTTTTCCTAATGTCTAACCTAAACTTCCCCTGGCACAACCTGAGGCCATTTCCTCTTGTTCTATCACTCAGTACTTGTGAGAAGAGTCAAACCCCCACCTCTTTACAGCCTCCTTTCATATAGCTGTAGACCCTACAATCTCCTTTCAGGTAGTTGTAGACAGCAGTAAGGTTTCTCAGCCTCCTCTAGACTAAACAGTTCTAGTTCCTTCAGTTGATCCTCATAAGGCTTTTTCTCCAGAACCTTCACCAACCTTGCTGCCCTTCTTTGAACCCACTCCAGCACCTCAATGTTTCATGCAATAAGGAGCTCCAAAACGAAACCCAGTACTCGAGGTGTGACCTCACCAGTGCTGAGTACATGGAGACTATCACTTCCATAATGCTGCTGGCTATGCTGTTTCTGATAACAAGCCAACAAACATGTTCATGAGGAGTCATTTTTTAGTGCTTATATGTTTATTAAGAAGTGTAACTACGAGTAAACGTGCATCCAATCCTTAATGATTCTATGAATCTATGATTTATACTGTTTGTACATCCTCAGGTTGAAGGATGGTAAGCGTGAAAGCAGCCCTGCAGAGGACTTGGAGGTATTGCTGGGGTACTTGAAGCCCAGAAGGCCAATCGCATTCTGGGCTGCATCAAGAGAAGTACTCGTATTGAGGATTGTCCTGCATCAGTGCTGAGGGAGCTGGCAGTGGAGCTTCTCTCCATCATTTACCAGCAGTCCTGGTTAACAGGGAAGGTCCCGGATGACTGCAAACTTGCCAATGTGATGCCCATCTACAAGAAGGGCAGAAGGGAGGATCTGGGGAACTGCAGGCCTGTCAGCCTGACCTCAGTATTGGGGAAGGTCATGGAACAGTTCATCTTCAGGGTGATCACACAGTAAGTGCAGGATAACAGAGGGGTCACGCCCAGCCAGCATGGGTTCATGAAGGGCAAATCCTGTTTAACCAACCTGATCTCCTTCTATGATCAGGTGACCCGCCTAGTGCATGAAGGAAACGCGGTGGATGTTGTCCACCTGGACTTCAGTCAGGTATTTCACACTGTTTCCCACAGCATTCTCCTGGAGAAGCTGGCAGCTCACGGCTTAGAGAGGTGGACTCTTCACTGGATTAAAAACTGGCTGGGTGGCTGAGCCTA
>JAOXOE010029888.1:0-13792 GCA_028565055.1 Phoeniculus purpureus | reverse complement strand
GGTAGGTCCCAGGTTTGCAGTAAAAGTTTACTACCCTTATATCCCAGGTCTCCCGAGATTACTTTTTTCCGAACTTGTGGCTGCGATGCGGGTGCCTCTGCAGGCATCCCTGTCATGGGATCATCCTCTTCATGGCCACTGTCCGGTAAGAGAGGATACAAAAAGAGTCCAGATTGCGAACCCCCATCCAGCTTGTCCCCTAAGGGAAGGGGAGGTGTTGAAGGCTCAGGGGCCAAGGAATTAGGCAGCTCTTCTGGGGGATCAGAAGGCTCAATAGGAGCTTCTCCTCTGCTAGGCTCCTCCAGCTGTTCAAGCTGAGTTTTAGACCAACAGCAGTTTTGTTGCTGATTTAGCTGCTCCTGCGGCAGCTGCCAAGAGATAGTGGACTTATCTTGTGCACTCAGGGACTGGCACAATGGTTTATCTTTTGACTTTGGTTTTACAGTCTTGCTTGTGACAGATGTGGGAGGTTCTGAGAGGAGGGTAAGAGCATCAACCTTTTCCTCTAACTCTATCACAACACCTTCTACCTCAACCTCGCTACCCGCCTTGACACTGCCCCTGGCACTGCCCCCATTTCCCTCCAGGGGAGGGTCTACTGTATCTGGCGTTTGAACGCCCTCAGCAGCAGCCGCCTGTGCTTCACCCTCTATCATGTCTTTCTGTTCTTTTAAGTCTTTGAAAGACTCAAAAAGCAGGCGCCATGTAGTTAACAATTCAGTAGCATCTTTAGACCCACAAGTGGCAGTGTCATAAAGCTTATCTCCTAGTTCTTGCCACTTAGACACACTAAAAGCAGTTATGGTATTTCCTTCAAATCCTTGGTTTTTTGCTCTGTAATAGCATTCTTCTGAGCCCATAGTCACTAGTTTTTTCTCCTTTGTGGGTCAGTAGCGCTTTCCAAGTAGATAAGTCAGCATTTTCCTCCTTTGTAATATTCTGTCCCATTTTTACTTTTCCTGTCACCAGGTGGCTCACCTAATACAGGTGTCTTGCACCTCACAGGTGTCTTAAATTAGCTCCAGACCAGGCAGAAAATTCTCTGCTCTCAACTACACTGGGATCTGCTCCCACCACATTTCACCCTGCAGTCCTCAAATGTGATACATCAGGGTCACCAGATGACGTTTGTCTTAAGTTTGAGTGGTCAGAAAGCAAACAACATAGAACACAGTCGGGGAAAAAGGAGACACAGAGAGAGAGAGAGATATCTCCTTTATTAACACAGTTCCTTTTTATATCATTTCTGCACACAGGCATCCTCCTTTTTATTGGTACAATCAACTATAAGCAAGTGGTAAGTGGCACTTTAGCTTCATACCCCCTTGTTCATCTCCGTACCAAGTTCCTCCCAGTACAATTGGTTGTTTACATTCTTCAGCTATCTCTGACTCTTTGTTCTCATGGCTGCACTCTAGTCCATCCCAGGTTGAACTCTTCTGCTTCAGTTAAAGGGACTACAGACCCGCTGTAGGCCTCCTACACTCTGGAGTCTTCTTCACTGGAGACATTTAAGACCCTGCTGGATATGTTCCTGTGTGACTTGGTCTAGGTGATCCTGCTGTGCCAGGGGGATTGGACTAGATGATGTTTCTTCAATAATTTTCAGGTTAATCTAAATTTGTATTCTAACTGTTTTAATATTTTCCTCAAATTCCACTCCACAGCTGAGCTAAATCCACATAAAAACTTACTACAGTCATTAAAGAAAATAATCTGGATACACCATGCACTATTGCAAGGTAGGCTAATTGTAACTGTAGATTTTACCATCTTCAAAATATCCAAAAAGCTTGAGATTCAAGTATTATTTTCCAAATAATCTGAATTTCATTGAAAGAAGATTGTATTGGTCTCTTTAATATCTTGGGCTTTTTGGAAAATTGAACTTTTTGCAAGGACAGTGCTAGAGTTTCTAGGATATTTTTGTCACAGTTGGATTTCATGCCTGAAGTTTAACCTTCATTATTTTACCCTCATATCAGCATGAAACTGCTCATATAAAACACATTACATCGTCCTCAAATTAGCATGTTGTATTAGCATTCAGTCTCCAGAAGGGTGCATGTTTTTGTTCCTTGCTTTTTAATGTGGAATGTATTTGCATACCAATCAGCACATTCACATCTTCAATCTTACCCTATTTTACCGTATCATTCTTTCCTGAAGTGTCTACCTTTTCCATTGTCCACAGATCTGCAGGTCTCTAACCACAGACTGTACCTCATACTAGGGTTGCTGTGGTGATTTGAACCTGGATGGATGAATGGTGCCCACCAAAACCACTCTACCACTCTTCCCCTCCTCGGTTAGACAGAGGGAGAAAAAACTATGACAAAAGGCTCATGGGTCAATATAAAAACAGTTGCTCTCCAATTGCTGTCGTGGGCAAGACAGGCCTGACTTAGAGAAACCATTTTAATGTCGCTAAGTTTTCCCCCACAAAGTGCCAGGATGCTCTGGCTACAAAGGCTGACCCACTATGTCTGAGCCCTGCACTGGCTAAGGAGCCTTTTTTTTTGGGCCACTGGGCTAAAACCAAAGGGCTCACACATTAATGTATAATCATGAATTCAAAGATTTTGATTAAAGATGACAGGAAAGCCCATAAAAATCCTGTAATTTGGAACAATACAAGATTTCTTATATAAATTTATAGTGCCATTATAAGTGTCAACAGTGTAAAATTATTATAGGTTATAAATTGTGACTAGAATGGCTGAAATATTTTGCAATAAACACAAGAAATGTTTTTATTGAATTAAAGAAGGACATTCTTCGTAAAACCTTTCTAGTAAAATGAATTTAATCCCTTCTTTCTATAATGGCAACCTTGACCATAATCAATCCTTGCACAATTAAGTAAGAAGAGGCATACACAGGAGCTCAGATTTTTGGGTACAGCTGCTTCAGAAGACATGGAATTATGTTTTATGTTTTAAAATGGAGTTGTTATACATTATTTAAGAACCTGACATCCAATTATGACATTGTTACAATACAAAACATCCAGGCCCCATCTGAAAACAGAATCCCGTAAATCTAAAACCCTGAAAGGCCCATCTACACTATGAAATTGTAGACAGGAATTAATTTTAAACACTGTTGCACAAGCATCTTATTTCTCTAGTTTCTTTCTGGGTCAGTTGAGAAGCCTCCTGGAAGACAAATTCTGGGCAGAGCTGGGAGTACTCTATACTTTGGAAAATCTTGATCCAAAAGGTCAGTGCAAAAGAAATGCGTCACTTTCAGATCACTTCACATTATAATGTCTTCTGGCACTTTTACAGCACTGTTCCTTCTCACAGCCTCATGCCATATCCTAAATCTCACAATATGTACTTTAATGTTCGAGCTATGAGGCACCATTCTGATGGGATAAACATAGTCCTTAATTTTTTTCAGACAACATAAAATGAAGAATAAAAAGAAAATAACAAAATTTCATAAAATTTGTAGTAAGTATGTGTTAACTTTACAAGAAGGGTCGATGAGATCCACTAGAGATCCACTGCTAAAGATACCTATTCAGGAGAAATCTGGTCTATTCTAGATGGAGACAGGTGGATACTAACTTGACTGTGCCACTTGGCCTCAGTTTCAAAGCGATCTTTTATTGAACAGTTTTAGCATAGCCAAAGAATGATTTGACTCATATGAATTCAGACCTTGTAGCAGTGCTGATGAAGAGTAAAACAGCAGCAGAAAATTATCGTTACATATGGTAGTGGTATAAAAATTAATTAACTTAAACTTTTGCAACTCTAATAACTTCTGACTACTTCAATCTGAGGAGGACAACAGAAAGAAATATTTCCTTCTTCTGCTAAAAAAATTCCTTAATTCAAAAAATACCGATATATGTAGAACTCAGCAAATAAAGTGAAACAATGAATAACAGTTTGGACAGCCAAGAATGAGATGGTTTGGTTTTGTATTCAGTTAAATTTCATTTTTTAAAGAACAATAAATTAAGCTGCACAGATTATTCCTATACTTCTGTTGCCTAATGAATATTTGCCTTCTTACTTCTTATTTAGTATTTTTACTGTGAGCAATTGATCAGCTTCTGATGGTAAAGGCTGCAGTCACAGAAACAAGAGTGCTCACTGATGCTGACTTGAGATACGTTTTGTATCTAGTGTTGGCATTTAGTTTGTATTTAGTATTTCTGGGTCTTCGTAAGAAAGGCACTAAAATAAATATTACAGTAACATAGATGTTTTAGAAAGTCAGAATAAAACCAGGAATACAAACTTGAATGAATCTCACTTCCTCTGAGATGCTAGGTATCTTGTGTTTATGCAGCACCACACAGAGCCTGGAGAGACCTTCCCATGACATGCTGCTCAGACCCTGCCCATGGAAAGATTCAGTCTCCTTCTCGTGCTGTGATGCCTTTTATCTTGTGCCACAAAGAAAACCTATGCCTTCTCCTGACAGGCTGGGCTGTTTGCTTTATCATAACTCCCACAGCACAACTTTGGCAGGCACTAGGTGCTCCAACAGGTTCCCTTACAGCAGCTGCTCATGTTTAGAGACAATCAGAGTTTTATGAGGTTTAACCTGAACTATGAGCTGGACTTAAACAGTGAATGCACTCAGGGACATAAAGAAAGAAGGAAGGACATCTCAATCAACATAACCCTTGGCGCTTTCACAGACATGCTATTAGCTATAGCTGCTGTCCAGCAGGATCTCCAGGTCCCTTTCTTCTTACACTGCTCTTCCACAGGTCTGTCCCCAGCCTAGACTGGTACCCTGGGTTGTTCTTGCTCAGAAGTAAGACTCTACACTTGCCCTGGTTATACTTCTTTCCATTTCTCCCTGCCCAAGTCTCCAGCTTGTCCAAGTCTTGCTGAATGGCAACACAGTCTGCTGGGGTGTGGCAACAACTACCAGCTTTGTGTCATCAGCAAGCTTGCTGACGGTGCACCCCAATCCCTCATCCAAGTCATTAAAGAATAAAATGAATAGCACGGGTCCCAGTATTGACCCTTGGGGGACTCCACTAGATGCAGGCCTCCGACTAGACTCTGTCCCATTAACCACTGCTCTCTGGCTTCTACCCTGCAGCCAGTTCATGATCCAACTCACTACCCAAACATTTAGACCACGCTGCCTCAGATTGTCTATTGGAGATGCTATGTGAGACTGTGTCAAATGCTTTACTGAAGATATACCACATCCACTGATTTGTCATCATCTCTCCTCCTGGTTATGCCTTCATAAAAGGATATCAGGTTGATCAAGCACTGCCTTGGTTGCAGAGACAATGAGATGTCAGAGTTCAGGGTCTCATGTGGCAGGAGCAGAATATCTAGCAGAATCGCAGCCCTGGACTTCAGGGGGGCCAACTTTGGCCTTTTCAAGCAATTGCTAGGCGAAATCCCACGGGACAGGGTACTGGCATGTAAAAGGGCAAAAGAGAGTTGGTTAACATTCCAAGACTACTTGTTTGAGGCCCAAGATCAGAGCATCCCAACAGGAAGGAAGTCAAGGAAGGGAGCCAGAAGACCTGTGTGGTTAAACAGGCAAACTCAAGAGGAAGAATACAATCTTTATGTCATGGAAGGAGGGGATAGTTTCTTGGGATGATTATAAGGCTCTAGTCAGAGGATGTAGAGATGCAACTAGGAAATTAAACCTTGCAGAAGAGGTCAAGGGCAACATAAAGGGCTTTTTCAAATACATTGCAGGTAGAACTAAAACTGTAGGCAATGTAGGTCCCCTGATGAATGAGGTGGGTGCCCTGGAGACAGAAGATACAGAGAAAGCAGAGATACTGAACACCTTCTTTGCCTCTGTCTATACTTTTATGGACTTTCTTGACAGTAAGACCCGAACTGCTGAGGCCCCAAAAGAAGTTGAGACAAAAGAAGACATTGCCCTGGTTTATGAGGACTGGGTTAGGGATCAATTGAACAGACTGGATGGACATAAATACATGGGTCCTTATGGGATGCATCTGCAAGTGCTTAGGAAGACGGCGGAAGTAATCGCTAAGCGACTCTCCATCATCTTTCCTATGTCATGAGGATCAGGAGAGGTGCCTAGGGACTGGAGGATAGCAAATGTCAGTGAATCTTCAAAAAGGGTAAGAAGGAGGACCCAAGTAATTATAGACCAATCAGCCTCACCTCCATCCCAGGAAAGGTGGTGGAACTATTTTCCTATATTTGTCTCTAGGCACAGTAATGACAGGAGGGTCATTAGGGACACTCAGCATGGCTTCACCAATGGGAAGTCATACTTGATCAAAATGGTGTTCTTTGATGAAGGCATAAGTAGGTGGACAGATGATGGCAAAGCAGGGTATGTGGTCTGTCTTGACTTCAGTAAAGTATTTGACACAGTATCCCACAGCAGCCTTGCAGACAAACTGAGATAGTGTGGTCTAGAAGATCAGGTAGTGAAGTGGATTGTGAACTGGCTGCAGGACAGAATCCAGAGAGTAGTGGGTATTGGGACACTCTAGTTGGATTCCCCCAAGGGTCAGGACTGGAACCAGTACTATTCATTAATTGGATGAGGGATTAGGGTGCACTGTTAGCAATGTTGCTGATGACACAAAGCTAAGAGGAATGGCCAACATCATAGCAGGTTGTGCTGCCATTCAGCATGACCTATACAGGCTGGAAAGCTCGGCGGAGATAAATTGAGCAAACTATAACAAGAGTAAAAGTAGAGTGTTGTATCTGGGCAAGAACAAACCCAGGTAGCAGTGTAGGTTGGGGACTGACCAACTGGAAATCAATGTAGAAGAAAGGGACCTGGGGTCGTAGTGGACAGCAGAAAGACCATGAGCCAGCAATGTGTTTTTGTGGCCAGGAAGGCCAACGACATCCTGGGGTTGATCAGAAAGGAGGTTAGCATGTTGAGAGAAGTTCTTCTCCCCCTCTGCTCTGCACTGGTGAGAGTGCATCTGGACTACTATGTCCATTTCTGGGCCTCTCAGTTCCAGAAGGACATAAAGCTGCTAGAGAGAGTCCAGCACAGAGCCACAATGATGATGAAGGAATTGCAACATTTCCCTGATGAGTAAAGACTGAGGGAGCTGGGTCTATTTAGCTTGGAGAAAAAGAGACTGAGGGGTGATCTCATTAATATCTATAAATATATGAAGGGTGGGTGTCAAGAGGATGGAGCCAGGCTATTCTCAGTGTCATCTAGCGATAGAACGAGGAGTGATAGTGTAGTGGTTGCTAAAATAATTGCTCATAAGATGGCAGCAAATGACCATAAAGTGAAGCCAGGGTCTGGATGAGCCTCCCCCCCGGCTCCACAGGCTTTGCTTGGGTGGTTACAAATATTTCTTGAAGGTAAGGAAGAAGAAAAGACAGTGAGACCAAATATGGAAAGAACAATGCATTCCACAAATCCATTGGGCAGAAAGAGATAGCAGCAGTGAAGATGATTGGGGGTACTGCGAAAACAAGAAAGCTACACTAAGAGTGTGCTATTTGTAATAAACGCCATTTCGCTGCTGACCATATTGGTGTCCTGAATAGTATGCAGGTGGTCCGGGAAGCGCGGGACTAGAAAGGTCGGGCGCAAAGCCTGAAGGGCGTCAGGCCAATTCACGGGGTACGGGCTGTAACACAGGTTGTTGAGACACAACAACATGCTGGGTGTAAACTGGAATATAGAAAGTTCCATATAAATATTAGAAGGAACTTCCCAGTGAGGGTGATTGAGCACTGGAACAGGCTGCCCAGAGGGGTTGTGGAGTCTCCTTCTTTGGAGAGGTTTAAAATCTGCTTGGATGTGTTCCTGTGTGACTCGGTCTAGGTGATCCTGCTCTGGCAGGGAGATTGGGCTAGATGATCTGTTGAGGTTCCTTTCAGTCCCTAATGTTCTGTGGTTCCTTCATTAGTTTTGTTAACAGTTGAAAATGCCCTTATTCACTGCCTCATCATTGAACTGGATGATTTTTTGTGGTTCCTTACACCCAGGTAATTCTATGATTCTGTGATTGTATAATAATGTAAAATTAGAAGTGATTTAGTTAATCTCATTGCTCCTAAAGTATTGCTGTGGTTTATGCCATTTCCTGAAAGAAGTTCCAGCCTGATCTCAGTCTATATATATCTTAATATATAATTTTTGAACTTTGTAGAAAAAAGAAGAGTGAATTTATGCAAAAATATTTTTCTGTAATTTTTATGACTATTTAATATTTGAAGCAAACCTTCTTCCAGGATTTTTGAGGACAGAAATCATTTCAGAGGTAAGAAATTTCATTATAAGCATTGCAGTGTCTAAATCACACAAAGATTGATTTTGTCCTCTAAAATGTACTCTCAATATTGTATTTCTAAAATAAGTATTTTTGTGGCATCCATTCTTCCATATTCTGAGAGATCTTGTTATGCTTCTGCCAAAATTCTGATAACTCCTCTCACTTAAACAGATGCAGTCATTGTTAGAAATTTCCTAAGAGAGTCAATTCTCTTGATATTTACTACACATTTGGCAATTAATATGGATAGCTGGAGAAGCAGCCAAATTTTTCACAATGTTTATCTGAAGCAAATCACCGAAGCTGTTATAGTTGATCCATTGTTAATGAGAGAATAAAATTTAAGCTTGTGTGTGTATACTGTTGAGAATATTATGGATGAAAGCCATACCCCTCATAAATCAAGGTCCACTTTCTCGTCGATTTCAATGCAATCTGAATTTAATCCATTTCACAAATTTCAAAACAACAACGTATACTGTTGTCTATACAAAACTTGTACTAAAGGAACACAGCATAAAGAATATGGAATTATCCATTACTGTACATATTGGGGAAGCTTTGTGTGCATGTATATATATATATATATATAAAACATGCAGAATTGACAACTACAATGAAATTTTATTCTACTGAAATAACATCAGTGGCTGGTGTAAGTCTATAGGTCATGGAAGGTGGGGATGGCAATTTGGGATGATTATAAGGCTCTAGTGAGAGAATGTATGGACACAACTAGGAAAGCCAAGGCCGCCTTGGAATTAAACCTTGCAAGAGAGGTCAAGGGCAACAGAAGGGGTTTCTTTACAGGTAAAACTAAGACTAGAGGCAATGTAGGCCCCCTGCTGAATGAGGTGGGTGTCCTGGAGACAGAGGATACAGAGTACCCCAGGTACAAGTCTAGGTTGGAGACTGACTTGTTGGAGAGCAGTGTAAGAAAAAAGGACCTGAGGCTGACCATGAGCCAGCACTATGCACTTGTGGCCAAGAAGGCCAACAGCATCCAGGGGTGGATCAGAATGGAGGTGATTAGTAGATCGAGAGAGATTCTTCTCCCGCTCTAGTCTGCCCTTGTGAGACTGCATCTGGAGTATTGTGTCCAGTTCCAGGCCCCTTAGTTCAAAAGGGACACAGAGCTGCTGGAGAGAGTCCAATGCAGAGCAGGAAGGATGATGAAGAGAGTAGAACACTTTGCTTATGAGGAGAGGCTGAGGGAGCTGGGTCTGTTTAGCTTCGAGAAGAGGAGGCTGAGGGGTGACCTCATTAATGTCTAGAAATATGTGATGGGTGTGTGTTAGGAGAATGAAGCTAGGCTCTTCTCAGTGTCACCTAGTGATAGGATGAGGGGCAATGGGTGTGAACTGGAACATAGGCGGTTCCATATAAATATCAGAAGGAACTTCTTCCCAGTGAGAGTGACAGAGCACTGGAATGGGCTGCCCAGGGGGATTGTGGAGTCTGCTTCTCTGGAAACGTTTACTATCCACCTGGATATATTCCTGTATGACTTGATTTAGGTGGTCCTGCTCTTGCAGAGGGTTTGGACTAGATAATGTTTCATGGTCCCTTCCAATCCCTAATATTCTTTGACTCTGTAAATAAAACTAAGATTTGGTACATCCAAGTAATAAATAATAATTGTTGTCTTTATTATTCTTATGACAGTAATTTTTTAATCCTTTTTCATAAAAATACAAACTCAAATATTGAAGCCTTTGGCACTTTTTATCCCCTTGTGCTTGTGCAGGTTCCACATATTTATTAATGCAACCATCTGCTATATATGTTTCCCTAAATGTTCCAGAATTTCTTCTTGAGCATTAAGGTATTTCATTAAATTGGACTTGGAGATTTGTTTTGCCTTAGTTTTCATCTTATCAATTTTCATTCACTCAATATTCTTATTGTGTAGCAGAGATGTTGCTTCATCCCCAAATGTCTTCCTTCTAACTTGCTGGATTCCACTATTCCAGACACTTTTAACTGCATTGCATGCCTTTGCAGTGTCCTTGCACGTGAGGCTAGGAAGAGTGGGTTGACTATTTTACAGTCAAAATTAAAAATCTATTTATTCATACTTAAATGTAGTGACTAAAGATGCAAAGAAGTACACTGCACTCTGTGGGAAACATGATTGGAGTAATTACTGGTGTCCAATCTTCCATCCTTTTTCTCTCTGAAACTTCTATGTTGCCAATAACAGTGACAGATTTTAGGCAAAACAGAACTGTTTTGCCTAAAATGTGAATGGCAAAAAAGCAATGCAGAAAGCAGAAGCAGTATTGCATTAAAAAAAAAAACCAACAATTTTGAGCAGTGCAGGTGTAAAAGTAATGAAGTAAGAACAAATAAAACAATTATTCTGGCTTACTTAATTGCTGATTAGAATATAAAAAGTGGTGAGATTTTGTAAAAAAAGATAATGAGGTTATCCATTACACTGCATCATGCACTGTTGGACATAATAGTAATTTTCTTCTACACCTGAGCACTTTGACTAAAACATTCAAACTTAAGTGAGGCGTTTTTCCTTCACTGTTTACAGAAGGTGAATTTTCATGAATCAGCCCCAGACAAACTATAACTACTACTATTATCATTAACTATTAGTTGCAATTATTTTTAGCATTATTAACATTTTTTCACCACGATAATTTATGGTTTAGTGTTATTCCTGGTTTACTGCTTGTGAGGCTGGAGAAAATTAAAGCATTGGAAGTTACTAGTTGGGTAGATCTCAAACTTTGGACTACAGTTTCAACTATAGACCCATTATTCCAGTCTAAGAACATAATGTTCTTTTAAAGATGATGCAATTACAGTGCTTAACCAAGCACAGATCACAAAGCTTAATTAAGCACTATATACAAAGATGGGCTCTGTAGGGTGATCACCTTGTTATTTAGAAAAATGGCTATTTCAATTATAATTTCTGAAAGTTTTTTCATTACATAGAATTCATAATTCAATATTTTCTTATGATTCAACTAAGGGTTTGAATGTGTGGGTTTTTTGTTGTTTTTTTTTTTTTTAATTTTCTAAATAGAGGCTAGATTGAAATTTAAGTGAGTTTTTCACTGGTCTAGTTTTATGAAGGTGAATGGAGCTAGGCTAAGTTACACCAGCTCAGAATATGTCCAAAATGTTTATAGTCTCACTCACTAAATTATCATCATAACATGCTGATTTTGCAGAGTGATCAAAATCATGTTTAAGACATTTTTACAAGAAAAAGAGAAAAGACACATTTAAAAGTCTGCAATCAGCATTTCATTTTAAAACAACTCAGCAAGGAACACCTGATACAGATAAAAAATGCCAAGAGAAGCTCTTATCACATAAATTAATTTCCTGAGATGCACAAGAGTTAATATTTAACATCTATTGTTCATTAATGTCATTGTTTATTAAAGATGGTAAGAATGAGTCATGTGGAACACCCCGAACATCAGCAGTGATAGAAGACTCATAGCACAAAATATTAATATTATTAAAATACTCAAGTTCTTATCTAACTAGAAGTAACATTGGCAGAGAAGTTAGTAAAACACTGTATTCAGTGAGTTCTATATGTGGAAGTAACAATTTTTTGTACTATTATCACAGTATAATTTATTCAGTACTTATCTCTGTTCAAAATCAAATTTAAAATACTTTCTGAGAAAAATAATTCTATTTTTAAAATACTACAGCAGAGATTTAACACTGCCACACAACAAAATGTATTTGCAAATATGTAGGTAACATTATTTGGCTTATTCTTCATTATCTTTCTAGAAAATAGATATTCCATTTAGGATCTCTCAAGTACAACATGGAATCATCTGACAGCATTTCTATGTCCACGTTTAAGCAACTGTTCACAGAGGTCAATCTGCAAATGTGTGAAAAATTCAAAGAGTGTGGGCTTACTATGACCATTCCAAGATCATTCACATAAGCTAAATACAGATTTGAATTTCAAATCAAGTATTGGTCATACAGAGCTCTAAGGCACATACAGTGAAGTGTCAGAACAGTCACAATTGACTTGCTCATGGCCTCAGTGTTCAAAAACATCACAACTGTTTACACTTCATAATACTGATAACACTTTTCCATTAACACTTTTTTTTTTGTTAGCATGACACACTTGTGAAAACAAACCAAAATAATGCTTTTCTTGTCCATTGATGCAAAATACATGAAAAAGTAAAACGAATGATGCTTAGAAATAATGAGCAGCATAGAAAAAATGTCAAATCTATCTAAATACACTAGAAGAAAAAATAGGTAAAATCTTTATAATCTGTCCAGTGAGTGGTTTGGATATTGAGATAGTCAGAAGTTTTAATCCCATGAGCCTGGGAGTAGGTCATAGCCTCTTAGGCATCTAGATTGCACCTGCAAACATGCCTTTAAGTCTGTTAATGAAACTGAAAGCTGATTTCATTTCTAAATAATTTAGATGTTTTTGAAAATGTTCTCTCTGGCTAAAGAAATGACTGCAGCTGTTCCATTATATGAATTTCTTTAGCTCTTTTTTTTTTTTTTTTAAATGCTATTCTTAGGTAGTAACAAAAGAGCAGAGGGAAGATTGAGGTCTCCAAGATAATTGTAAATTTAAAAGGTGGATTTTCTGTTCCTTATCAGCTGGACAGAAAACATTCTGGTGATCTTTGACAATGTGCTCTTTGAAGTACATTGTCTGTTATTTTCTTCATTCACAATAAAAACATAAAAGTGTATTAACCAATGCTTTCATTTTCAGTATGTGATTCCAGGTGTAGAACTCAGCCTATTGAAGTAACTGATAAGGATTGTGAAAGTTGTGCTATAGCTCTGTAGCCTCTTGTATTTCATGGAAGACAGAGAGAAGAATACTTGTGTCCATTTGTTTACTAATCTGAAAAGCTATTACTTTAATATGGAATGCAAATTATAATGTTCACATTCAATAGAGGAAAAGGGTGAATCAAAAGCAAAGACTGCACATCTCTCCAAACCAAAAGGAAAGACAGACACATCTATGTTAATCCAAATACCGTGCAGGTTGAAAACACCCAGAAGACAATATTTAACCTTCCTATTAGGTTAAGGACTCAGAGGAGGGAAGAAAAGAACAATAGTTTAGATTTTCCTCTGGACTGCAGTAATGTCTTAGACAGTTCATCACAGGGACTGTTCAATAAAGACCTACAAGTGGTCTTTAATCTTTAATATGTCTTAAGGACTTGCAAAAGGTTAATTGCATTGAGCATTCTGTCAATAGATTCTGAAGGGAAGATCAAAGCATTCAAAGGTAAACAGAGTCATAAAGTGATGACTGGAATACCTGAAAAATCAGGCTTTCAGCAAGTGACACGCACTGTTCTTTGAAACTCTAGATCCTTTAAGGCCTCTATTCCACAGAACCACAGAATGGTACTAGAAAAGCAGACACAACATAAGTCATTGTCTCAGTTTTGGGGAGAGGTGAAATATTTGTGATAGGGTATCACACAGTATCACAGTATCACAGTATTATCAGGGTTGGAAGGGACCTAATAGATCATCAAGTCCAACCCCTAC